>JBBPUI010000035.1:0-55082 GCA_038094615.1 Heimioporus aff. retisporus | reverse complement strand
ATCATGGAGTTTGTGCTATCACCAGAAGTAGTGCCAGATGGGGAGAGAACGCCAGCTTGCACGTTCCTAGAGAGCGCCGAGCCCGGATGGAAGGCATCATAAACAGCTTGATTGCCCGACAACATACGGATTCCTTCACTGTGAACAGCCTTGAAATCTTTCCGCCTAAACCTTTCCCGTTCTTCTTCATCGGCCAGAGTACGTTCTCGCACCCCACGTCCACCAATGCCCATCCCCAAATTAAGGCCTACAAGTGCTTCCCTTCTTCGCTCCCGGTCGCGATCGCGGTCCCTTTCGCGCTCCTCCTCACTGCTGTCCCCAAGCCTGCCTTCCCGCCAACCGCCACTAATGTTGGTGTAGCCTATTGCGCTCAGCGCATTGAGCTCCCTTTCACGTGCAATGAGGGCATCACCCCCACCCAGCGACGTAAGGGCATTCATGTTCACGTTAGTGTTAAGACTGAGACCAGCGGCGAGGCCAGCAAGCGTGTCGGGTGTAACGCCAAGATTACCCAGCGCACCAAGGCCTCCGACACCACTATTCAATCCAGAAAGAGGATTCAGGTTACTACCCAGAGATATGCTGCCACCACCTGAGCTAGTCGTGCCAATGCCAACTCCGCGCTTCGTGTGGAGGTTTTTCTTCGCCATTTCTGCCTTCAGGACGGCACCTTTCTCGATATCGACACGACGACCTTGCAATAGATCTCGCGCCTCCAAGGCTTCCTGGCGAGTGCGGAACTTTGCAAAGCCGATTATCTGTTTGCGAGGCGGCTGACCACCTGGGCCCTGAAAATGACTTGTTTCATCATTGAGTGGAGCTGGCAACGGGGGCCAAGAAGTTGTTGGACCATCCCTCCCATTGTCAACGACCAGACCGCCCTGGTTGACAGTGACGATATTGTATGGGTCATTCGGTCCTGAATTAAAGTATGAAGAATATGAGGAGCTGCCGCGTAACGGAAGCCCAGAAGGAGTGCCACCTGAAGACCCGTAAGCAGTATACTCCTTGTTAGGGATCTTGAGCGTTGCGGCCTCGAAGCCGGAGGAGAACGTAAACATATTTTGAAACTCTCGCTCCTAGCGGCGAACATAAGTTGGGATACAAATTTAAAAGCCGATCCTGATGAACAAACCTGCATGTCGTCTGGAAAGCCAACTACAAAAATCGTGGATATCTCCTCCTGTTGACCACTGCCGCTCTGAGGTTCGACAGATGCGCTTAACTGACCCGGTGGACCCAAAGGTCGCGTAGTGCCTGCAGCAGCACTCTGAAGATGAGGGCCGTATGGCGTCTGGCTTTGAAGATGTATACCATTCATGTACGGCACCTGACCAGCAGAGTTGGTATGGGACAATGGGTGGAAGGAGTCGTGAATTTGCGCCTTAGCCGTGTGTGACTGTAAAAATGGGTCTAGGGCAAACTGCTGGGGTATCTTGTTGGTCAAGGGGGGGCTATTCCCAAAATCGACCCCTCGTGACTCGAATACAGGAGCGGATTGCTGGGACTGCTGTGACAACTGGTGCTGGATTCGTAGCGGGTGATTGGTAAAACTTTCCGAAGCGCTGGTAAATGACTGAGAAGTAGCAGACGATGTGGTGACTTGTCGCATTCGGAAGGAGCTGGGTGGCGGATTGCCCGAACTGGAATGAGGGGTGTGTGTGCCGCTGGTTCCATTATAGACGCCAAAAGACGATCTAAAAGGACCCGCTCCGAAATCGCCAGGTGACTTGGTCCCTTGAGGCGGAAGCTTCAATGAAAGGCTTTCAGACTCGGGCAGATAATCCGATAAGTGGAGATGGCTGTTGTTATTATACATCGGGAAGCTCCCGCCCTGCACAATCACCGACTCTGAGACTGAAGGTTGATGAGTACCGTCAACGTCTTGGGGCATCTGGGAAGAACGATGTAACAAGTCGTTGTGGGTATGATTGTTGTTATAATCGACATTGGGCGGCGAATCAGAGCGGCCTTGTGGAAGAAATTGAGTCTCGGGAGAGGTAGCAACCGAGTCCGTGTTCGATGTTGGCTGCGACATGGAAAACGACTGCTGAAGTGGAAAATGAATAGGCTCAGCGTCACCTTGAGCGTCAAGTGAGTCCAACAGAGAGCGATTGATGAGGTCTTCTTCGAGAGGCTGTAACCGAGGAGTCGACAAGATGGGAGCTGAGGGCGCCAGGGTGGAGGAAGTGAAATGTCTGAAAAATTACAAGTTGTTGCAGGTAGTGAGATAGGCTAGTAATTGAACATCAACAGTCGGAGAGACCAACGCGGAGGGTGGGAGGATGGTGGTGGGTAGCGCAAATACGAGGACTGCTGATATGGATACAATGAAGAGACAGGGAGAGAATGAGGATGGTGTGCGAGTTTAGAGTGCTGTGCGACGAATGGAAGCGACGGAGATGTTGAGAAGGTGTTGGGCAACGGGAGACGACGTGCACGACGCGTGGGATTGGATAAATAACAAGATGATTGACAATGGAAGGACGACGATGGACGACACCGGAGGACGAGGCACACGACGAGGAGGGGTAAGCTGGACGTGCGACACGACGGCGACGAGTGTTTGTTCGCTGTAGCTGTCGACGGCGATCGAGTTGTCAAAGTGTGAAGGAGCAAAGGAAGCGCGCGGGGCCGACACAGAATCCACCCCAAAAAAAAATCAACAAACGGAAATATTTGGGTCACGCTAGTCACACTTATTCCCACGCACGGACCCTAACCTTAAACACTTCCCACGCCAAATCCTTCACTGTTCAAGGACAAGTCCACTTTCGAACGTGCTGAAGCCTTGTAGCTCTGTGAGTGAAACGCACCACCGCTGGTGTCGAGGCGGTGTTCCATAGATCCGTTGCTTCGGCGAGCGCAGCAGTAGAGAAATATTAGAGTTGAAGAGTTTCGAGGCTGTGAACCAGAAACGAGGTGGAGCTAGTGAAGAGTAAGATGTCTACAACGAGACGGGTGGTCTGGGGACCCCCCAAGTTGCCAACACAACATCTCGCTTCCTCTTGCTACTTTTTTCCATAGTTTGGCCAAGGTCACGTCACGATTCAGTCACTCCACTCGCTGGCTGTTTCAAAGTTGCACGTAACACTTATTCAGACTACCAGGTATTGATGGTCGTAATCTTCACGCTTTAGTGGGGAGAAATAAACATTGACAATAAACTATGGAGTCCTTCGTGTATACCTGCCAACTTAGGCTCGTCGACCGTGTCAGACAAGTCCGTTCTGTTCAGAGAACAACATCTAGCATCGAAGTCGAGAAGAAATAACGTCGGTATTACTCAGCATCGAGCACATACATCTGATGCTTCCGTGATTATATATTGTACGTATCAAAAGCAATCAGGGGACCATGCATCATGCAGGAGTGTGCGATGGAATATGATATGTGATATGTGATCTAATCGCGACAACTACATTAAAAATATGAAAAATATGAAAGTGCTGAACGACATACTTTCAAGTTCCAACGAGAGCTCACCCAATTGGGGGCCAGTGGAACTTGAGCTGAACAATGATTATTCTAACGAGTGATGTGATGGTTGATGACAATACTAGGCCCAGTCGGACCCAAGCACTAAATATTCAAGAAGGATATCTGGATTTGTGCTGTGCACTCAGGCTGCTAGCTCTTAGAGGTGCGCACGACGGTACGAGACCATAAAAAGACGCAGTTGCTGGGACCTATAAGTTTTCGCAGCAACCATCGATGCGATCCTTTACGACTTTGTAAGTGTGGATTTTGGGGTCGCGTTCAATGTTCAATGTGCACTAGTGCCAGTATGTGCCGCGGTAAGTACGTATCGTGGGTAACAGTACACTTGTCACCCAACCATGGTGAAGATAGAAAAGGAAAGTAAGAATGCACAACAGTCTCTGCCCATCGCCACCACCACGGTCCACGAACCAGACGGATGGTGGGGGGAAGAGAGCTGCTACGGCCTGCCCACCACTCAACCATACCCTGGGCAAGGATGCCGTGATGGCCCACGGACGACATAACCGCGACGACGACGAGACGGAGGGCGAGGGCGTCGGAGCATTCGAGCATGCAATTGACCACATACTACTATGCCGCTATTAGTATGAGAATAGGGATGAAAAAAACATTATCCAGAATTAAAAGTATGCTTATGACTTCCCTCAGTGATATACTGTAAGACAGACAACATACGTTCAAGCAAAGCAGCTTGTGTAGAACTGATCAAAGAGACGAGAAAAGAGCTGATACAGATGTGAAAACATAGCGAAGAATGTTCTGAAAACATTTACACGAGAGAGAATGCATACACAAAAATTTGTCACCAGCTACCTATCATCAAGGTAACCCTCGCCAGTTGTATGGCCCGAGGCATCGAGCGGTTGGATGAGAAGGCTTTTAGAGTACCCACGCCGGGGCGTGTGAAATTCAGAATTCTGCGAGGTACCTGGAAGAAGCAACTCCGATGGCCACTGTGCTGCAGCATGATTTCGGAGGTGCGCGACACTAGGAGCTGCTGTGCCTGACTGATAGTTGTAAGATAACTGGACTCCAACATCTTGTGGCGACCACCCAGTGAACGCAGGGTTTGTAACACGATAGATAGGTGACGGCAACGATGTTGGGGTAAACCCGGTTTGGTCATCATCTGGAAACGGCTGAAGAAAGTAACCATCACCGGCATGCGACGAAGGGTTAACCTGAAAAAAATGCGCCGACGACTGGGTATAAGCCTCGGTAAGGGGCAACTGAGAAGCCGAATTCAGGGACATGGTACACCGCATAGGCTGTCCACCTGGCACGAGGTCAGCATGAAGAGGGCCTGTTCGAGACTGAACGCCGATCGAAGAGCAATCCATTTCACGGAGACCAAAGTCATTCTCCAACGGTCTGCGATCACCCCCAGTCGGAACCCCATGACGAAAAGGAGGGTGGGAATGAGGGCTGTATGTATCATTATATATGCCCGATTGTTCGGAGTGCCACCATGAAGGTGACATTGCGCTACTGCAAGGGGAACTTGGCAGCGGGAGATATCCAGGAGTGTTCTGCTGCAGCATCCGAGGAGGTGGACTAGTCCAGAAGTGCGAAGCGGTGGAGGCCTTCGGCTCAGATGTTGACTCAACCACGCCCGTTCGGGTTGGTGAAGATGAGGAAAAAGTGCCGTAAAGTCGGTTTGACTCTGATCCTGTCTCCTCTCCTTCGTCTTCATCCGAAAGAGCCATTTCAAATTGAGCGGGTGAAGTTTGTGTAGGTCCTACTTCAAGCATACCCTCGGCATTGAACACCTGCGTGGAGAATGGACTAGGACCATTGGGTGCACGATAGCCTGACCATCGTTGTCCCCAAATTGGAAGCTTGAAATCTATGTTAGTTTCCTGCTAGCTACACCCGAATTGGAACGACTGACGCATTCTGGTGGGACGTCCCGCAGTTCATTCCCAATTACTCTCCCATAGATCATGGAGGCAATAAAAGTGTGATCGCCTAGGAAGTCGTGCTATGCTGGTCAGTCAACAGGAGGTACAGTCACATCTGTAAGAGCCAGAGCTTATAAAGGACTGCCCGGCGCACAGTCTGCTACCGGAGGATGGACAGCCGCCTTTCTGTGCTATGTTCGCACGCATGTTTACATTAGGACTTACTCTGACATTGAGAAAACGTGGTCGTTCATAGCATGCAAAAAATTGTGCACTGCTGCTGGCAGCTCGGTGTCGAGTCGGCGATAGTGGAGAAAGTGGAATTGCGTCATAGCAGTGCCAGGGTCGTGTAAAAGTTTTAGTTGATGGCACTGCCGTACACGACCCTCGGGGGACGGCGAGGAAAACGATGATGCACTCTGCGCAGCTGCTATGAAATTGGCAAGAGTACACGATCGCGTACCGAGGAGGGGGTATGCCAGGTAGAGCCCGGCGTTGTGTGGCAATGGAAAGCCATCGCTGAGGCGGCTTTTTTGGGTACGTTGGATACAAGCCTGACTCGGAAACGTCGGTGACTGTTCGGCTCACTGTGCGAAACCGCCCTGTCACCTACCGGGTATTGTGCAGGCGGTATACAACGAGGTAAAGGTGAGGCATTCCGTAAAATTTTAGAAAACCGGAGGGCGGTTGTCGTCATCGACTCATCCCTCGTCGCTTCGGCCAACTGCAGTAAACTCCCTCTTAAATGCATCGGAGAGTCGAGAAGGTATGGGTTATAGAGAAACATGGGTTTTGCCACAGGGACTGCAGTTTAAATCTACATGACGGAAACCGAAAAATGTATGGGTTAAGAGAAAGAGTTATACGGTACATCAGTCGGACTAGTCAGGACGGGGCCCGGGTCGGTGATGCAGGTGGAACACACGTTTCTCAAATATCCGAACTGTAACACAGCCACTACTCATGGCAAGAGCGCCGAACTGTGCTCCTCGTTGTATATGCAATCCGATAGCAATGCGACTGAAGTACAAATGAGTATCCAGGCTGGAATATGTGGCAATGTTCGAAATAGTTCTGACCCGCTACAGCCCTCTTCCTTTCAAGGTTCCAGACCGAGAGGAGGAAGTGCTAGCACTCTTGATAATCCCCAGTGGCTCGTCACGTAAAACCTGGCGGGACACGAGCGTTTGCTTCCTGCCCTTGATGGTTGAATTGTTCGACGAAGCGGATCCAGTCCTACTTCGAAGGGTCGCCTGAGACGCAGTTACAACAACGCGACTGCGCGTACCACTCCTCGATGGTATTACTTTTCGTGTACCACCTGTCCCCCTTGTGGTGGGACGTACGGTGGATTTACGCTTTAAAGGGTTCAACACTCGCTGCTTCTTGGCATGGGTGCCATCATCATCAGCGAAACCGCTCTCGTCTTCTCCTTCGCTTGGACTTGATTGCAAAGGATCCTGGGGTATGGCGAGAGGTCTTCCGCGCAAGGTGGCATTTCGGGATTGAGATTTAGGAAATGTGTTTCTTACGTTTCCTTGAATAGTTCCATGATCACGCTTGCGACCAACTAGTGACGAAGATCCCGAGCTCGAAGAATCCGACGACATTTTTGCCCTCAACGAGTCTGAGTTATCCGTGGTCGTAAGTGCACTCGTCAAACTATCGGCGGAAGAGTATGCACCGGATGGTATAGTTTGTGGGGGACGAAGGGGGGTCCTCAACGACGTATTGAAATCATCCTCGCTTAAACCTGCCTCACTGCTGCACATACTTTCATCGAGAATAGTGTCTTCATCTTGTCGGATAGCGTTGCGATCTGATTCATAGCTATCGACTTCCCCATGGATCGTGTGGCTATTGCTCGAGCCTTGCATGGAACCGAGATCCTGCTCTTCAACCAGTTCATCAAAACTCTGCCCGTTTTCGGGAATTGGTGGGTATGCAGGATCAGAAACAGCACGCCGTTCGCTGTCTGACCTCCGGATGGTAGCAGAAGTAGGGAGTGAGGCAGATGAAGGCAGTGGTGTGGGTGGGTACGCGGACGGAAATGCTGGATATGTTCTCCACTCGGAGGAATGGTACTCGGGTGCGGACTCAGTAGGGTCAAGCGTGAGCGCATCTTGGCTTGATGTGGGGTAGGCAGAGGCAGGGGGATACCAGATTTGATGTCCATTATACCTAGATAAGGTTCGAGAATACCGAGGGGGGTCAAGATACGGATGCTCGCTATATGCCGGGAGGGATGTGGTGGAGGTGGATTCCAGGTGTGGATCACGGGAACCTCTTGAATCGGAAGGATTATGTACAACTGAGCCACTATCTGAGCGATGATTATCAGAGAAGCTGCGGACAGATCCGTGGCATCCATTTGCAGGAGGCCGCACAACAGCAGAATGGTTAACTGAAATTGGGATTTTGGAATGACTGTTTGTACGTGTTGGACTTGCCGAGTTGGCCGAGCCAGTGCAACGCAACTTGTCAGGTTCGTCTTCCAATTCCTCGGTGCGCCAGAAAGAGAACCAAGGTAACGAAAGGACATAATCCAGTGGGACTTGTAAAAGAGCGAACAAAAAGTCTCCAATGTCGCGTGAAAACTCCAGTATTGGATCGACAATCATAATGTAAGGCTTGATAAAGGGACGGACAACATGAAGAAACAAAGGTTCTGCGCCCTGTAGTAAAGTTAACTCGGATAGTAAGGAGAAACATTACGACTGTTACGCACTTTGGCACGAGTCAAAACGAGAAACAGGAGGAACACAGATTTGATTTCACTGTAAAAGGGAAGGAAGAGACCGACGACTCGGTCGAACGTTCGCTCATAGACTGCATAACAGCACTAGAAAATTAGATGAGAAGTCGATTTATGTTTCCATCCATTTTGGTATTACCCAGACGACCCAAACAGCCAAGCAACCTTTAAGATCCCTCTTTCTCTGGGTTATAGCACGGACGCTTGGTTGGCCACCCCGCCGCGCGGATGGAGGTGGCGGCTTTAAAGTCTTGAATGTTTCGTAGACATTCAAGAAGACAACGAAGAAACGGAGGGCAGGAACGACCAAAGGCATTTTCACCAGACGACAGGCATACAGCGGGCCAGACGGAGAGCAAGAGAGTCGAAAATGCGGCGGAAAGTTGCAGCGCGTTTGCTTGGTAGGGGTATCGATGAAAGCAGTGTGTGCGTCGTGTTGACTTGTATAACGTAAGTGATAAGGGTTAAATATGCAAAAATAATAAAATAAATCTCCACGGACGACTAGTACCAATGCCCAAGATACGCACGACCAGAACGAAAAAACCCCCGGAAGGTTTTGAAGACATCGAAAGTGTAAGTGTCGTACGAAAATGAACCCTTCAAACTCACTTATTCGTACCAGGTACTCGACGACTATGCAAAGAAAATGAGAGATGCAGAAAACGAGTCTCATGAGGGCAAGCGCAAAGCCGAGTCGCTGTGGCCCATCATGCGTATCTCGCACACCCGTTCCCGATATATCTATGAGCTTTACTACAAGCGTGAGGCCATATCTAGGGAGCTGTACGACTGGCTGCTCAAGGAGGGTTATGCGGACGCCAAGTGAGTTGCCTCTTCATCTGTGTGCCCAATGCTAACCGCATTAGCTTAATTGCCAAATGGAAGAAAACCGGCTATGAAAAGTTGTGTTGTTTGAGGTGCATCCAGACGAAAGTGAACTATTCCCTGCCCACTCTTTGCGTGACTGACGATTATTTAGGACATGAACTACCAAGGTTCAACATGCATCTGTCGTGTGCCCAAGGCTCAAATTCGCGCGAATACCATAGTGGAATGTGTACACTGCGGTTTGTGCCAGACGACGTTTCCTTCCTCGCTCTGTGGCTGAAATTTTGTATGCAGGGTGTCGCGGTTGTAGCTCAGACTCTTGACGAACCTGCGAGTCCACTACAGTTATCATCCACCGACCTTGTTGTCGTAGTTCATTGAACATGACGCGTCATCGAACATGTTAAACTGTAAAGATAGCCTGTTTGGATAACCTTGTAAATGTTGTGACACGTCTTGTTTTGTGACCACATAGGGTGTTCGTGTGTTCCACAAAGTACAACGACCCGTCTTGTTCCACACTCACTGTTGCCGAATCTTGGTCGCTACCGCAACCTCGCACTTACTCGTCTTGTCCTAGATTTGGGGGTCGTTGATGGCTTCCGTGATGGCAGCTCGGTAGGTGGATACGATATAAAGCCAGACTGGACGCTCGAAGACCCCCCGCTGCCGTCAAAATCATCAACAGCAGCTGGTGAGTCACTTTCCGGCCTAAGTGTCCAACAGACACTCATGTCGTGGACTTATGTTCACCGTTCCATCACACAAGCAGCCAGGTTTGCGAAACCGGTGATGTCGACTTCCACCAGTCTTAGGAAACGTCCTCATTGCCACAAGTGCGGGTCCCCGATGCAGGGCCACAGGCGGAAGAACGGAACGTTCGTGTGCCCAGAAGAAGCATCCATCTTCACAGAAACAGTTTCAAGCACCCGCAAAAGTCACTCCACGTTGCTCCCTTCACCTCCGGCTTCACCCAACGGGTCATCTCGTGCCTTACCTCCACCTTCCCCTAGTTTTTCGCCCGCACGCGAAATACCTATCTTTAAGCCTCCTCCTGGCGAACGTTGGCACTGGAAAAACCCGAACTGGGTTTCCCCACCTCGTAAAATGCGCCTGTATACCCCGAGCGATGGGGAACGCGAGTCGCTTGCACCGACCGAACCTGCCACGGAAGCTACCACGGGCCAGGTGGACCCCCTCCTGCTTCCGCACGACGTCCGAGAAGGAGAAGCGGATGAAGCAACTTTTTCTGCATCTTGGCCCGAAAACGCTGACGAGGACATCCAAAACGGGGAGGAGTCTCGGTACCCCCTTCCTCACCGCTCGTGGTCCTTTTCTCAATCCAGCGTCATCGATGTCAGTCTCGATTCTGCGCTGCTTGCCAGCACCCCTCTGTTCAAAGTATTCCGTACACCTTGCGAGCACCTCGACGACGTGAGGCGGATTGCACAGCAAGAGGGAAAATATGTTGCCGTAATCAGCGCACCTCTCGCCCATCGCGCAATGGCAGGAGTGCCGCCGGGTAAGATCGACGGAACGGTCTGGGTAATCGTCAGTGATCGGGTGGAAGACTTGAAGTACGCGGTTGACTCTCAGCAAGGGGGCATGCCCGGTACATTCTTCGAAGAACAGCCAGCTAGGGGGCTCGGCTTTTTTCAAGTGGTGGTTGCCGGTGTCATGGGTGGTCTCGTAGTTGCCGCCGGACTTGCGTACCTGTAGCGATTCAGACTAACAACAGCGAGGGAGCAGTTTGTGCGAAAGAGCAATGTCACTACCATGCCTTTTATGTATGTACCATATCAACACCACATGCACTTATGCCAATCATATGATTCCATGTTCACTCTACCTACTGGCTTTATAGTTCGAGAGATCCTCAGTCCACATCATCCCTAGGTCTACAGATACAACTTCATAAATACTCCAGGCCCCTTGGTGGACCTATCTAGGAAGCCTGTCATACAGCCCAATCGTCCAGTGTCCCATATCCAGGTCTACTCCCCCATCCCCTTACCATCCTCTCCTCTCGATTTCCCATACCAGCCGGCCCCCCAGAAGATACCTCCCCACGAAACAAAGATTTCAGCCAACCACCTACTTCCTCACCACCGTTACGATCCCCTTGCTTGTTCTTCTTTCTGCTCTTCCTCTCTCTCAACTTTGAAGAACCAGGTTGCGAACTGGAGTATGACTCCGGAAGCTCTGCAAAACTGATACGCTTCGGCGTTGACACACCCGACGAGGGTGCACTGCCCATCACTCTTGCCACCCCACTCCCAAATACTTCAGTCAGGCTCCTAGTACTCGGCGACGGAGAAGGGGTTGGAGGAACCGAGCGTACTTTTAACGAAGAATGTATAGGTGGCGACGGAGGACGAGTGGACATTGAATGCCGTCCTTTTGTGTAAAGTCGTGAAATGGATGCCGTAGCTGTCGACGTGCCTTGAACTGGGGCAGGTGGTGGTGTGATGGGAAGGAAAACATGGGCAGGCAGCTTCGGATTATTACGCTGAAGAGTGTTAACAGATGCCGAAGAGGGGTGGTCGTCGAGAATTTTACGCAACGACCGGACAGTTCGGTAGCCTGTTGGGCGATCGGAAGCCTCTGACGACGAAGGCGAAAGCTCTTCGTCGGTAAGCGTCGTGTGCAGCGGAGTCGGAGAAATGGATGACAAGCAACGTGCCTCTGGGTGAGAATTCGACAAAAGTGTTTGTGTTGCCGTCCTATCGCGATCCGGAGACATGTGCGAGGTCCGCGTAGAAGAAGGTGAATGTAAATGATGGCGCATCAACCCTCGCACTGAGCCTGGTGAGCTGCTGGATGCACGCCTGTCGCGAGAGTGCGACAGCCCAGTAGAACAGGGTGGTGTTAGAGACTTCGAACGCTTGACGAGATTCGACAGAAGATGATATGCTGGCGTAGTGCTATCTGGCTGTGTATTCGGCAAGGTTGCTATCGTGGGTAGAATCTGCGTCTCTTCAGAATGCCCGTGCAAGGGATCTTCGGATTGGACTAAGTGAGAGGATCTCGACGCCCTCAACCCCAGTGTAGAAGGCAGCGTTATCAACTGTGGATCCGCTGTGGACTCGACATACTGCGTAAGCGCCCTTGGAGCGGGTGCAATTAATGCGTCACGAGTTAGGCGCGAATATCGAAGTTGAGAAGCCGAAGGACCATTCAGCTCTAGTATGGATGGTTTTCTTCTGTGGCGTAGGTCTGGTACTGAGGTTGTGGGTAAACTTCGGCTCAATGGGCCCTCGTCCAAGTGGCTCCCCCTCTCCTCACCAAATAGCTTATCAACTCCTTCAGATATTTCCTCAAGGCGTTCCATCCATGTTTCACGTATGCCACTGGTGGCACCAATTCGAGTGGACAAGTTCTGGGCACGCACCTCCAGGAAACGATCGGATGCGTTTTCTGAGAAAAAGAGGGTGGAAAGACTGGACTGCGTAGACATGGTGCTGCGAAGCAAAGCATTGGACATTTCGAGCGCGTGTACGCTGCGTTCAAGCAGTGCGTCAAGGAGAGGTTCGGAAGCTGTCGTCGTGATAACGCGTTTGCGTCTGCGAATGTGAGTGGGTGGCCGTCTGGGGTGTGGGTGGACTAGATGATGTTGTACATGGACGACATGCTCCTCTTGGTCGCCTTCCGAATCTGCGTCTGCGTCGTCCCCAGTTTCTGGGTAATCGGGTGGTCGGTCAAACTCTGCCTCCAGGAGCGGGCCACAGGTACTACTCCAATCAGGTGGTGACGAGTACTCGGGAAGGGTTTGAACTGTTTCCGAGGATAATTTTGATAAGGAGAATCTTTTGCGGTGGGTTCTGCGAGGCTTGGAGTCAACAATGTTCGGATGATAAAAGACGGAATGCATCAATATACGGCCCCGAGGTAATACAGCAAGACAGGTCGAGTCAGAAACAGTACTGTGAGAGCCAATTAGATACGCGGGTTAGGTCAAGGTCAAGGAGGGAAACGAGTCGCATCACGCTGTGCACGGTTCCTCGAGTGGCAGGTGCGTCGAATGACTAAGCATGACTCGTATTCCCAGCTGTGTACTACATTACGTAGGTACGTCAACAATTCTAACATCGGACATTTACATACGCGCAGTTGGTGCTTGCTCATGGTCGTACGTGGGTTCGTAATCAACACTTCACACACCTCAGATGGGCATCCCCTCTAGCGCAATTGGCTCTGGCAGCGAAAATTTGTCGAATGATCCGGCGACCTTCTCTAGTGCGTACTTGCTGATCCGATGCCGCATGATGACAGGCAGGTAAAAGTTCCAAGTTGTCCAGAGGAACAAGCGACCATGTCGAGCGAGGGTAGTTTCATAGTCGTCTAGAAAGAGTTAACTCATCGGCACTAACAACTGCATCGGGAGCCATACCTCTCAGAGCTTCTCTCAGATTTAGCCATCTCTTTGTTACATCGGTCAGGATAACGTCGACTTCCCAGCGCACACACTTGAGTGGAAATAAGTCTTGTCGCAGCAAGATTGAGACAACGATCACTAACTTCCATCATATGCTCTGGTTCGTTCACCGTCCATACCATAATTTTTTTGCCAGCGGCCCGACATTCTTGGCGAAAACTGGAAAGCAAGCTGTGAACAACAATCCGGCAAGTCAGACGATAACCAAGTTTCTCACTTCGAACCGTCACTTCCCGCTAATGTGAAAAACCCCATCGAGAACACTTCCACATCGTCCCAGAAATACTCGCGTGCCAAAGAAGTACTACTGCCAATGTGTGACCTACGACAATAAGGCAATCTCGCTTTGGCATATGCAACAAAACGCGGATGCCAGAGTCCAAGCAAGATGCGGGGTGCAAGCTGTGTTTCCCAGCCTGATTGTTCAGAGATGATGTTATCCATTAGTCGAAAAAGACGGTCTGGATCATTCTGCACTTTGACGTCAACGTTGAACTTCACATGCTGATTCTCGGGCTAACGAAATTTGATTGGTAAGCGTATCGATGCCGTAACTGCGAGCACTGACTTTCATAAGCAGTGCAATGGTCTCCGCGAACGTGGGTATAGATTGTTTGGGTTCTTTGGCGGTGAGAAGATGTTGCATGCCATCTTCGCCGTACCAGTTTCGCTCTCGAATTAAACCTGGATTCCATTGGCCATCATCAAACGTGCCACTTTGGCAAGAGAAATACCTTTGAAACCCGTTGTCCTCTCAAGTGCTTCATTTTGCGCACGTTGCACAGTGTTACCGAAAGCGGTAAGAAAGATCATCGGATGCAACTCACCGGGATCGTGAAACATCACAACCACATCGTCTGCCGAGACGTGGACGTCTGAGACTCGAGTTACGGGTAGGACTACCAAGGACAGCGATCAAATACCGCTCTCGATGCCTTCGGCCCCATCTCGAATGGCGGCTTCAAAGCTAGCGAGTGTGTTCTCGGGATAAGTAGCAGAAGCCTATGGAAGGGTTGAACGAAACCATAACCTCAAGTTGCACTCTGGACGACATACACCGCGGTGTCCCCAGCATTCTACAAACCGTCAGTGACCATTGATGATAAGCAACGATGAAACGGCGAAACACGCACCCGGTAAGAGTACAGGTGTCATTCGTCACGATGTGTTCCACTGATAGGAGGGGCGATAGGACAGAATCCCAGAGACTCGGAAATGTGAGAAAGGATGGGGAAAGAACTACTGGTCAGCTTATATATGTCGGAGCAACTGGTGGCTGAGATTGTTGCGGAAAACGATTACCGCAATTGTGAATAACGGGAGAGTTCCTGGACACCACTACCTCCGCAACAGGGAAATCAGAAAACGTAGTGGGTTATCGTAAATAGTATGTGAAAGAGAAGCCCACGCGCAATTCAGCTGGTTGACAACAGCTAGGTTTCGACAGGTCGCGACATATCGCCGCCGATCATCTCTAAGTCAGCGGCACACAACACCCAATGTTCCGGGGGCAGAGTCGTATTTCTAAAATCAAACTGGATTCACGAAAGAAGTAGATGGGCTGGAGGCTCGAGCGCTCACATAGGAGCCTATCATAGGCCGCACGTGCTGCGGCGGAAAGGCTTCTGGGCAGTGGGCGGGTCCCTTCGGAGGCTGGGGTTAGGGTTTGTTGTACACTTGCAGTTATGAGCAGGACGTAAAGGGATCATGTGTCTCGTCGGAAATGATACGAAGCTACGCACGAACGCTGTAGCACTTGATCATAGATTTATCAAATTGAGCAGCTTTGGTATTTCAATGTGACCCTCCAACGCACATGATGTACACGTATTACGACGCTGTCACGTTAGCGACTAAACAAGGGTATCAAAACTCTTATTATTGTTAAAGGGTAATGCTGACAGGTAAACGTCACCAAGTATGTCACTGAAATGGTCGCCTGACGTGGACCACACCCTCGTCATCCGTTTCCCCGTACTCGCTAACACTCCCGTCCGGCCGCAGGCTCTGCACAGATCTGGAAGGCTCACTTGCTTCGCTGGGCGTCTCTTCGCTGGGTGTGACTGGAATGCTAGCAACGATATTGTCGCTGACAGCCGCGCCAGAATGTATTCTAGTTGATGATGGTTCTGGTGTTGATTCCAGGATATCGTTTGGTTTATCATCTTTACTCTCCGGCTTGGCAGATATGTCGCGCAAGGTCGCAAGCATCTGCTCACGTGTACGTGTCGTAAGCTCGGCGACATCAGCGACCGTCAAGCCAGTTGTTTGTGTCGGCGGAAGAACTGCCAATTCATCAGTATCAAAGAAGTCATTGTAGCAGGAATTAATTTACCTCGAACCTTGATAACCCCTGTCTCAAAAATACCCTTGTGATACAATCTCCAGTAGTTCTCACAGACAACGGGCGTAATTGGTAGACCAGCCTGTACGGCAAGATGGAATGCACCCTTTTTGAACGGTAATAGAGTAGGAATTTCTTCATTATGCCGTGTTCCTTCCGGGTACATCATCAAGGAGATACCTTCCCGCTTCATCTCCTCGCCTGCAGCCTCCAGGGATTTATGAGAATTTGCGCTGTTTCCACGATCAATGAAAATCGCGCCAGACATGTACATCCAAGGACCGAGAGGTGTCCACTGGAGTTCTCGCTTGGCCATGATGGATGCCTTTGGGGGGAACATTCTGTGTGAATTTCAACCAGCAACGCAAGCCGAACCAATGGGTAGTTGAGAAGAAATGATACCGCAACTAAGACACAGGGCACTGACCTCGCCAGATACAGGATGTCAAGCATACTCTGGTGATTACCGACCATGACAGCAGGCCTTGTGCGCAGATGCTCCTCACCCTCTACCTCCACCTTCAACTCGAGTACATGACTGACCAAATTATAGAAAGTGCGTGCGACAACGTGGTTGACGTCGTGCCGGCGACCGACGAAAGTCAAACCAACTGCGACAAAAATTCCCCATGCCGACACGACAGCAAGACTGCCTAAGAAGACGCTGACTCGCCAGTAATAACGACCGAGTGGAGATGTGTTTGCAATAGAACGGAATAGAAGCACTGGGAGAGAGATGTAGGCCACGGGCTTCACGATGGAAGCAAGGAAGGACATCTGGTAGGCAGCGTTAGTGAGGGAGAATCTGCGTATCGATGGAGGGATTGGTACGCACAGCTTAGCAAGTCTGGCTGTTGGAGAGAGAGGTGGGAAAATGGCCAGTTCGTTTGTGTCTCTACACAGCATATTCTTACCATAATCAGCCAGTACATGCTACAAGTGCTTTGAGTTCTTCCAAGAGCACCTTTCAATTCAACATTAAAGCTGTTTTATGCTAACCACATACGCGCAACCTATGCTACGACACTTGCTATCATCTAACTTTACTTCGCAAGGATTTACGGCGAGGCTCGTCTTCTGCAGGGGCCAACTTCGATACCTTTCTTTTCCTCCTTCCTACTGAATGTTTTACTGCTCCGTGGCTGGGCTTTGTTTCGGCGACGGTGTTATTCGGTCTCTTTTCGAAAGACAAATCGTCCCAGCCACCCTTGTCAGCCATGATACGAACGACATCCCAACACTCTACAGAAACCCTTTGCACACTAAGGCGGCCACGCGTGAGCAGAGGCATAGCTATGAGGCATCGGTTTAGGAACCTGCCGGAAGTGAAGTGACTGCCGAGGTACAATACCTTTGATCGCATTGATACCATCTTCTTCTATATAATTGATTCCTTCTGGAAGCTTAGCCGAGGAGAGGTTAGCAAGGTAACGGAGCAAGGACAGCGGCACAAAGTGTCGCGCCCGCGCAACGAGCTTTGCGTCCACCATAAACCACCTGGGATTTTCCTTGACCGATTTCTGGCGACACAAGATGCGGTGAGCGGCTGTGGATCCTCTGCTGGTTGCGTAAATCCCTCACCTCGTCAAAATACGGATGTGCGCTAGCCCGCGGTCACTTGTCGGAAGGAGTGGAGCGGAAATCTATACATACCTGTCCCATGCGGTGTCTGTCCATAGGTGGATTATTAGCAGGCGGCGGCGGAATTTATGGATCGTAATGAGCCTACCATCTGGGTAAGCCTCTTTGGAGACCTCAAAAAACTATTTAGGTGCGGAACTGAGAAGATCCGAGCCACAGCGCACCTCAGCAAAGCCGGCGATGCCTAGGTTGTCACATGTACATGAAGCAACTTATCTTTGCATACGAGTTATTTACCGACCTGGGTTCTTGCAATTGGAGTGGTAGAACAGGATCTATGCAAGGTTCATGCACATGAGGAAAGGTGATCGCGTGGTGGGGTGACGGCTGCTAACCTGGTCTCCGAGATTCATCTCTTTCATGAGGTTTCGGGCCTCGTAGTTGCGAACGCCCTCCCATGAGGTGACACCCACTGCCTCGAAATCGTCGATGCTGAACTGTGACAAAGGGAACAGTTAGTGAGGCTATGTATAGCGATTCAATGAGAACCATGTGCCTTGACGTCTTTGCCTTTCACGATGCGTGAGTCAGGCTCTGCCTTCATGAGCCAATACTGTGTGGTGTGCATTCCTGGAGGGACGGAACAGCGGATCGTTCGGACTCAGACTTGTCAACCCAGCCCCCGCCAGCCATCGTAAGGCACAGCGCCGTTCAGAAAGTTCTGATTGGAAGTCATGTGATTGTCGAGCGTTGCCACGCGGAACTAGCGAGGTCCCAATATAAGCTACTGCTGCGGGGCGCGCCACTAATAACTCAGCTGTCTCACCCTCCAGCCATTCGAGAATTCCTGTGAACGGCTAGCGGACCTCCCAGCCAGTATAAGTTGGCGACTCGATCGTGCCTTCACACTGGCAGAGCAGCACTAACAACATGTCGAACACCAACGGATTGGACCTCATCGACCACAAGGACCGCATCCCCTCCCCAAACTCTTCTCACGGGAATGTCGTCGATCATGATGCCCCTCACGGTAGATATACTCTTCATTCGACGCCTCGCAAGGCTCAACGTTCGCAGTGACAGAGGAACACAGCCTTTCCAAGCGCCATGCCGCAGAGGGGGGTCCACATATGATCAATGTGCAGCCCCTCAAACGCAGCGAAATGCAGGTGAGATATCATCGTATCCCGGCGTCGCACTCACTGACTTTGTGACCAAAGCCGTCTTACGCACAGGATCTGGGAACTGGCGAGGTATGCTCGTTGTTTCGCTTTACCACATGCTTATCTCACGGTCTATGTAGGTGATCCATGGTGTCTACGGGTCGTTCCTACAGGGCCTCGGCACTGCTGTTGGTTTTTTCGGCGCTGTTCCATGTTGCCCATTCCCAAACCCCTTCCGCAATGTTCAACAGGGTAAGATACATCCTCCATCACCTTTCTTGTGCCTCACATCTTCTTGAGGTTCGGTTGGCTTGGTCACACGCTTTGGCCAATTCTATAAATCTGTGGATCCCGGTTTGGTTCAAGTCAACGTTTGCACGGAATCCTTGCGAATTGTGGATGTCAAGATACAAATCAGTCCCATTGGCAGACAGACTGTCATCACACGCGATAATGTCAATGTCGAAATGTGCGTTTCCCATTTCCCCCAGTTCTTTTCGTGCTAATCGGGGAAACAGCGATTCCGTGATCTATTTCCAGATTACGAACCCTTATCGTGCCGCTTTTGGGATCAGTGACCTCCGTCAGGCACTCACTGAACGTGCTCAGACCACCTTACGTCACGTTGTCGGTGCTCGTGCAGTCCAGAGCGTTGTCACTGAGCGCGAAGCGATTGCTTTCGAAATTGCAGAGATTGTGGGTGACGTTGCTGACAAGTGGGGCGTTGCCATCGAGGGTATCCTCATCAAGGATATCATCTTCAGCCCCGAGGTTTCTGCTTCGCTGTCCTCCGCTGCTCAGCAGAAGCGGATCGGGGAGTCCAAAGTCATCGCTGCACGTGCTGAGGTTGACTCTGCTCGACTCATGCGTCAGGCTGCCGATATCTTGGCTTCTCCCGCTGCCATGCAAATTCGCCAACTTGAGGCATTGCAGCAGATGGCTCGGTCCGCGAATAGCAAAGTCGTATTTGTCCCAATGCAGCTTCAGAGTGACATCGTTGGCCAGTTGGCGGGTGGTAATCAAGTTGCTTCCGGGTCGGGTGGTATCCTTGGGGATGCGGCTGACGACGGCCTTGGCGCAGCTGGCCGTGTTGCTCTTTTGAATAGCGCTTCGAATGTATAAGCCATGCGACCGCATGATCTTTACTCTCTTCTTGATTTCTTTCCCTGGCATGACCCTTGTTATGATTATGTCTTTCTCCCGTTCGCTGACCACTGTAGGTTGTAAATTACTCCTGATAGCGGCAACCCATGGCCATCTTATCTTGTCAAGTACTTTACATACCGTTGACGTAGTTTGTTGTGTTCATAATGCTCGAGTTATTCAAAAACAAGTCTAACAGGGAAACGTGAAATGCATTGCCCGAGAAACGTCAAGTCACTGGAATCCACTGTGCGCGAGCTGAGTGGGCAGACTGCAGTGAGATGCAGGAACACAAAACAAGAACAAACAAATAAACTGACGACAGACAAGACAAAACGTTATATACGAATGCGCATGTCGAGAGCGATCGGGGGTAACAAGAGCAAAGCCCAATAGATAATCCATTGTGTAAATAATTAGTTTGTGGATTCCCACTAGGAAGTTGGGTAGAGTGAACCGAAAGACGAAACTAGCACTCTCGGGGGAAACAGAAATGGAACCGTAAAACGAAGTCAAGATGGAACACAGCGAGAAACATTAGACGAATGGGTTAAGGTGTTTAGCAAGGAGTGTTGCGCTCGGTGGATTTGACTGTTGTTGGCCTCCACGGACTCTTGGGGTCCAGGTCAAGGCTCGCCAGTGTGCCATTAAGGTCGTGAATGGGGTCTTGTTCCTCTCGAGTATCATAACGACTAGATTGTCCCTGGGATGAGGTCTGGCTAGAGGCTGGTCGCGAGACCGGCTCTTGGCGGGAACCAGAACGGCTGAATTCAACTGACCGGATTGAGGGATCAAAATATGCGCCGTATTGGCGACAGCCAGATACCCGAAGCGGTCCGTTTAAGCGGTCAACAGCTGTGTTCCCGTCCAACACGCCCGAGTCGAATTTCGGAGGGAAAGAGTCCAAGGCGTGCGACGGGAGATCCGTAGTTACCAAGTCAACAGGAGACCTTTTGCGATCATCAAGGATGTAAGCGTTGGGGTCGGGTGAAAAAGGCGAAAAAGATGAATGAAGCTGCGATCTGACATGTTGATACTGACTTGTTGCATTCGGGCCCGCCGGTGAACGCGCTAAAAAAGGTGTCGCATAAGTATCATATAGTGTGTGGGCGTCGGAAGTGTCGCCATGGATGGGGTTTGGCAGGGATGCTCGAAACTTTTCGTCAGACGCTGGGCCTCCTCCAAAGCCGTGCTCGGCCATAGTAGGAGTGTCTATACCCCCCATACCACTTGTCCCATTAACACCCAACTTTTGTAGGAATTGAAGGGCCTGTTCGGGCGATAAGGACACCTGGGCAGAAGCTAGCTGTGCTTGAAGTTGGGCCTGGTAGGCGGCCGCCTGTGCCGCCTGTGCCGCTGCCTGTGCTGCTTTATCTAAAAACAATGAGCGACGATATCAGATGACTCGCACAAGCGGATACATACACTGACTCCTTCCCCAGCTCAAACGAATCCTACTTCCCCCGATTGGAAAGCCCTGCATCTTCTCAATAGCCCTCTCCGCGTCTGCCTTGCGAACAAACTGCACAAAGCCACAGTGCTTTCCGACGGGGACTTTGACCTGTACGACTCATGTGAGCGCACTGAAAGAATATGGAAGATTGGATCATCCTACATAATGGATATCTCCAAAGGGCGCAAAGAACGTTCGCAAAGTCTCTTCAGAAATAAGAGGAGATAGCCCGCCAACAAAAACAGTCGTGTTGTATGGATCGGTAGAGCTGAGCTGCTCTCCATTAGGTCCAATCAGGTTTCCGAGGATGGCGCGGGCTTGAGCATGATGCTTCCACGATTCTTCTGAGATTATGTAACGTGGCAATGTGCCTTCATGAGAGTCTTGTGCAACATCCGAAGGAATCGATGAAATACCAGCAGCGTTGTTTCCCTTTGTTGCGGGACCATACTGTTGTGTTGCTTGCACTAGCGGATTCGGAGCGAGATTGACCATGTCATCCGAAGACGCGGGGGTCAGAGCACCAGATGAAACGCTAGTACTCGATGCAGATCCGAGAGAGGGTACTGATCCTGAGCCGCTTGTCGTGAGTGAGGATCCAGAACCAGAGGTTCCCACCGGTGTTGTTGAGAGGGTGGAGCCTGCACTCCTTAAGGAGGCTATCGGTGATGAGACGCTCCTTACTTGATTACAGTTTGGCAAGGGTATTGATACCGTCAAGTTGCTACTTCTTGAATCAGTGGCCCGGGCAGCCACAGGGAACTGAACTAGAGGAATGTCTAGGGAGACCTGGTGCGGTTTGAACTTTGCTGTCGCGGGTGATATCCGCACTAAGGGACCAAAGTAAGAAGGCAGGATTTAAGGGGCAAAAATCACATACTTGGACGAGAAAGGCAGTACAAGCCGTGCATCTCGATGAGGGCGCGTTGTTGATCAGCCTCCTCTGTGAACCTAAAGTAGACACCGTTAGTCAAAGATAGTCAAAAGGTAAAGTCTCCGCTCACCTGACAAAACCATACCCCCTGGATACACCAGTGACTGGATCCAACATGATCTTCGCGCTTTTGCAACTAAGAAAAGGGCGGATGAACTTGGGTTCACGATCGTTCCGCAAACCAAGGACGGGGTTTCGAAATACCGCCACCAGATCCGAGTTGGACGTCTCAGGTGCAAGGTCGCCAACAAAGATGCTATACTCCTTCGGATACTGTTGTTGTGCAGAGGATACGATCGCAGCGGGAGTCACGAGGGTAGATGTGGCGGAACTGGGAATGGACGTTGCCCAGTTAAGCACAAATGGTTTGCTGGAGTTGGGCATAGCGAGGGAGGATGTGCTGCCGTTGGCGTTGACTTGGCTGAGCACCGACGCGGCAACGGAAGGAGAAGGGAACGTCAAGAAGCAGTATCCCGGGTTATTAGCTGATTGGCCGGGAGCATCAGACGAACCATGGGGTACCCTGACGCTTACAGGATCCCAACCCATTAGGCTACAAACCTGTTTTGCGTATTCCTCGTCCATCCAGGGCTCAAGATCGCTCCAGCAAAGGGATGACAGAAGTAGAACAGAGTTAGAATTGGTTGGCGGGGTAGACGTACTTGGGACAACGGACGGGTGGTCACGAGAGGGGTGGACAGAAGTGCGTGGGTGGGAAAGATCGCGCTGTTCGATGTCTGCAGGAGGGTTGTGATAAGGGGGGCCAGTAGGAAGGAGGGAGGGGGAAGTGAGCACGGGAGGGGAGTGGTGGTGGTTGGAAGGAGAAGAGAAATGGGGGGTGGCAAAAGAAGGCGGTTGACTGCTGGTCTTAGCGAACCAACTGTCGGCTTGGGTTGGGGAAGGGTTGAATTCCTTGTCCTGAGTGTGCATTCCGTATCGGGGGCCCGCCGAAATGGCCGAAGTTGTAGGATATACGGCAAAACGTCGATCTAGCGGTGCCGTGTGGCTGGCGAGGGTAGAGGAGTGATACTGACCAGGATTGATGTGATCAACGTCGATAGCGGGACGTGGGTTTGGTAGTCCAGGCGGATGAGACAGATCATGAGAATCGAGGCGGGACATGACAAGGGAATCGAGCGAGGGCTCTTTCGAAAATTGGAGGAAGAAAAACGAGTAACTAGTGCACGAAAGCGAGTCTGGAGAAGAGGGAAAGAAACAAGAAAGGGCGATAGCAATGCGATGCGATGCAAACGAGATGGGATCGATTTAGGCGGGGGTTAAGATAAGAGGAGGGGTACAATGGCGAGAAGAGGAGGACTGAAACGAAGGAAAAAAAATATAAAATCGTTTGGGGACAATTATGCGTTCCTCGCGGAGAGTATGGCCGTCGGAGTTGGGAAACAACCGTCAAGCAATCTGACAATCCTCACGACAGGTCCAAGTGACGATCAAAATCGTCCTTGATGGCATGCGCGTAGCGTCATGCGTGTTGTCCTCACCGGGAAAATCATTCACGGGGCTAGCTTGATTGAGCGCACAATAGAGAGGACACGCACCGCTATTCGCCCGGAATGGAGAACAATGGAGCGACCACTGTCATCTGAGATGGACGCACTTACCTGCTGAACTCCAGAGAAAGCCCAGTGTGTTGTCCATTGCCTTTTGTGGGTCCGTATGGATCCCACCACCGTGGCTGTGTCCCTCGCCAGTACGCCATGATATGTGTCACTGAGAGTCAGTTCGACCCAACCTTGTTCAGCTCGTTTCTTTGACCATGGCCAATATGGTACATCGATCCGAGGTGCATTTACCTGCCATTCGTCTTCTCGAGTCAGACACGACTTACAAGCTCAAGAAGTAGTAATAACCTAGCAGGTTCATTACATAATCGAAAATATTTCTCGCACGGACTCGAGCGACGAGCGTGTCTAGCTATAGTGTGTAGTAAACACGTCCGGGCCCGTCCCCAGCTATGCCAGCCCGCAGAGCGTCCGCATCAGCTGGTCACACAGTCTCTTCACAAACTTCCTCGAGAGTCCACAGAAGCAACGATTCCCATCATGGCCTCGGAAATGGCCTCTCTCAACCACCGTCCATCGCCTACTCAGCCGCTTCTGCAACCCCTCAGCAGAAGAACGTGCAGGCTCTCATCAACAGGATAAAGAACAAGGTCCGTCCACTTCTTTGCGCGTTTTTCTTTCCTCCCGTCAATGGTTTCTCTCTCAGCTCCCCGTCAACTCTGGTCTTGCCTTGGACGTGGTCGAGGGCGATCCAGCAACGCAAGGTGCCGTCGATGCCCTTGTCGAACTCGCTTATGATTCCCTCGATATCATCGCCTGGTCCCTCAGCGAGCTTCTCGAACGACTTGCCAAGGTCCGTCTCTTCAACTTCCAGTCACACTCCAATCCTTTCCTCATTTAGTGTCAAACAGCAAATCGACACCTCCGGTGCGATGACCATCGAGGCACTCCAGTCCCAGCTATTTATTCTGAAGATCCTATCTGTCTCCATGTCTTCTAGATGTAGCCATCGACAGGATGACCATCCTCGATCCAGCTCACCTACCAGCAAGCCAAACTCAATCTCCGGACAGACACTCGCGAATAGCAACGCCTCTGTTCTTTCTTCCACTACATGGCATTCTAGGAATCCTCATAAACCGTCCTCCGAATTCTCACCCTCCACCCCTCCTCTTCCTTGGATGGAATTGGATCCACTCGATGACAACTGTGCCCGTTATGTTTTGAGCGTCATGGTTCTCTACCTTCGACAAACTGCCCCTCCAGAGAGTCGACTCATGTCTTCCTCTAACCTCGCTCCCGACGCTTCTCTCCACGATTTCGAGTCTGTTGACATTCCTATTCCCGCATCAGGCGACTATCCATACGATGGTGCTCCCCTTCCTCCACATACCTCTCAGGCCTCAAAGCCCTTCCTTAAATTGAAATCATCTGCTACTTCTTTCCAATCCTCAGGCGCGACTTCTGGGCTGGGCCAGACAAACCGCGCATTTCATTTCGAACGTACCCACATGGCACTCGTCAAGTCGACGATGGCCCTCAACATCCTCATAAGCAAGTTCGCTGGTCGTATAGTATATTGCTTATCTGCTTCGAATTGGATGGTAGTTTTCCATCGCATTCGCACGAAAATTCACTACCTTGCAAATACCGCTGAAGACAATTCAGACACTGTCGACCTACTTCTCATGACTCACAGTGCCATGGATAGGTTGCGTCTCGTCCAAGTTCTTCATGAGCTCTCATCCCTCCTCGTAAACATGAAAAAACAGGCCCAAGCTGCGGTTGCGATTCCCCTTCGCATGGCTTTATGGAACTGGGTGGAACTGTATCCTCAGGAATTCAACGAAGCCGTTCGTACGCGGGGACGCCTTGAGGGTTCCCCTGAACGGGTCTTCGATCTTCTCTATATCGCCAATGAGTCTGGCCGAGAGCGTGCTCTCTGGCCCACCTTAACCATTCTTTCCTCTTTGTGGACTGATCGACTGACAACCGATTATCAAATCGATACCCATTCCCGTACTGCAAATTTTATGCAGCTCCAAAAGTCAACATCCCATCGGAAGGTAGGCCTTCTTGTTACTGCCTATAGGTACTTACACGATCACCACAGCAGGATGTCCGATTTGTGGAGGATCTTGTCCGTCACGTGAACACGCATTCAAAATTGTCGGATGTAGCCTTCGTCTGTGCCATTGACATGTGTCGTGCTGGATTCAGAATCTCGCCAGAGGGCGAGTTGCCGCTGAGACACTTCGCAACGGATATGGCGCATGAGATCAAGGTATGACTTGCAACATTGGCAGTGTAATGCGCACAGCTCATGAACCTTGTAGATGGCTATGTTAGCTGGCATTAAGCAAAAACCCTTCTGGGATTCCTTTGATGAAATTGACATTGGAACGTACGCGGAAGCGCTCGTGGCGGTATCCCGGTTCCTCCCGGATGAAGAATCGGTACCCCTTTTTGTGGCGTGTCTGGAACCTGAGCGTGCGGATGCCATCAAGATCTGTGCTATCAAAGCTGCATCGATCCTTGCGTCAGAGGTATTCCTCATGGATTTAACGCATATAGAATTTTATAGCATTTGTTAGGCAGCCCGGCTTCCCTGGCAACCTTCGATGGAAAATCTCCATAAAATTATTGCTTTGAGATCGCGAAGGATTTATGAGGTACCGTTCCTTGAGCTTCTTTCCTTTGTCTCCGCTTACGTGTCCGCCTAGACTGCCTCAACGCGCTGCAGTGAGATCGACACCGATGGCAACATTCGGCGAGCAGCGACACGGCCCAAAGCCAAGCGCTTCACATCGGAGACTTTGACGGACACGGACCTCCTGCTTTTGGCAATCTTAGCACTTTGGCGTGCAGACTTCAGCTTCTCTTTACTTCCGACAGATGAGGAAGACTCGCGCCAGTGGAGTACTACATTCACGCGTATCTGGGATTCCGAAGCAGACACTGCGGTTAAGATTTCTGCTGCGACAACCTTCCAATGTCTCGTAGACATGTTTTTCCGAATGTCTCCAGAGGATCGTGATTATATTTATTTTGAGGATCGCTTAAAGCAAAGTCTGTGAGTCACTTCCGATCGTTTCCACCCCACCCTTTCTTAGCCAACGAACAGTGCAACCGCACTCTTGTGTCAGTCGAAGAAGCTTCTCATGACCAGGCTCGAGCCCGATAGCCAAAGGCTTTGGATATCTGTATGCCACCAAGTTATGGAGACCTACCATAGGAAAAGCCACGTGTGTTCCTATCGCTCTCTCTGGTCATGAATTTCTCATGGGACGTGCAGAATGATCATGCAAATCGGTTACAATATAATCCAGACCGTATCCCAGCTTTCGCTCTGAGTGAAATAGCGTTCCTCGTATCACTTACCTCCGTGAATAGTGAGGTCTCGCAGCTTGCGGCGCAAGGTCTTCGTCTTATCGCACAAGCTGAACGTCATCCTGATGCCCCAGTAAACATGGGTCTAACTGAGGAGGAAAGATCAAAGCGCAACCCGATATACGAGCAATTGGGTGATCCAAGTGTCATCGTTGTTGGTAAGTTGATATCTAACTTGGTCGTTACTCTACTCTCATGTAGGGAAGGTCGTATTCGTGAACAGAAACGTGTACGAAAGCTGCTGCGCCTAGTGGCCTATACTTCCCCAATCAACATTGCTGTGTGGGAAGAGTGCTTTTGGAGGTGGAGCTCACTGTCAGAATTCGTTGTTCCAAATCCTCTTGCAGCTATTGCCGCTTTCGACGAAGTATACCTGAGCAAGCAAGAACAAACCTTGTTACTAGAAGTGAGGGTTTCTACTTGGACTCGAGGTAATTGACATTCACGTCCAAAGCAGGAGAAATTTTTTCAATGGCAGAATCTTACGCTGTTTCTGGCTGCTTTTGGCGGTGCTACGGTGCAGAATGAGCACGAACCTGGTGCACTGACTACCGTCATCCCGGCGGAATTTCTTCCTGATGAGATGCGCATCCTGCGAGATCCCGGGGAACTGGTCAATATCTTCATTGAATTCCTAACAGCCGCGCTTGTCGACGACACCATCCGCGTGCGTGAAGTGGCGAGGGAAGCGTTAGGTTCGGAACTGAGCCCACGTCTCTTCGGGAGATTATTCAAGCACCTCGACGAGTATGTCGTTTTATTTTCCTTCCCATTTGGTTTGAATGACTCTTCCTCAGAATCACCCGGAACATCACCGATGGTGCCGGTTCGGAATTCAAAGACGAATATGGTTTGTTTCTAGACCAAGTTCGTTATCATATTTTGATCCGAATAGTTGCTAATCATTTGTCAAGCTTATATCAGTTTTGAAATCGCTCGTTGATAACGCACAGGTCCCGCCTGACGAAGCCCTGAGTATTGATCTTGGGTCACTGCTTCATGTTCTCGTCGGGTTTATTTCTAGGTTCAGCGATCCAGCCTCGTATCGTATTCGTGTCAAATTCTGCAGCTTAGTCTGCAGCGTCTGCGAGCGCACGGATGCCCTGACACTTCGCAAGGACGATCTATCAAGAAATCGAATCTTGGACACAATCATGGAATGGTTCCAAGATCCGCTACTTGTGAGTTCTCCCGTATGTGTACAGAATCGCCCTTGAACGGATTCTGGTTTCAGAATGTGGATACCGATGCCATTCAGCTTCAGTACGACATTAACATGTTTGTCTTGCGAACCGCTGTTCTGCTTTTGGATCGTTTGAAGTTACAGCCCATCGATGGCAGTGTCCCCAACGATGGCGACGATTCAGGCCACGCGGTTTCCCGCTTGATTATCAGGTACACCCATGTACTCCTCAGAGCACTGGAAGTTTGCCATGTGGAACAACCAGTGCGGTCTTCGTCTTTGTCACGCACCACTCCTTCATCGTAGTTCTAGATATCTGATTCGACCTCAGACGTTCCTTCGGTGCAGAAGGTAAGGTATAGCACTTGCAATCTTCAATCATTTGTTCACCCTCATACAGAGAATGCTATCATTCCAGAAAGAAGTCGATGTACGCGAGTTGGTCATAACTGGACTTTCTCATCTAGTTGTTGCAAACTCCGAGAACGCTGTCAAGCACTGCATCGCACTGGCCTACGATCCGGATCTCGGGAAACGGACGATATTTGTTCATGTCTTTGCTCGTGTATTGAGTAAGGGCGCAAAGTTCGAGCCACAGCGTAATCCGGAATTGCAAGCTCGTCGGAATCAACTACGGGAGGTTCGATCACCTCTTACAACATTCTATCTCCTGCTGACATCTTTTCCTGCAGTTAGTAAGAGGGTCTGATGTATGGATTGTCTCCGTTACTTCGAGTTTCTTGCTGAAGTACGCACAGATGGTCCTCGCCATGGTGATATGTGAATGCTGTCCAGCCGGCGAGGTTGACATGATGATCTCGGTGCTTATGAATATTTTCGACACCAGGGCCTCTCTGGTAGCATTGCTGAAGACGATGATTGACCGTGAGATAGCACACACTGGTAAAGTTTCTCTTCACGAAAAGTCTGTAGACTGACATCCAAAGCAGCCAGCGACGCAGACCTGTTTCGAGGCAACTCAACTTGTACAAGATTCCTGTCTGCTTTCGCTAGGATACACGGCTACAACTACCTGCGCAGTCTGATCCTGCCATTGATCAAAACCATGACGTCAATGCCACCGGGACATGCTTATGATTTGGATCCAACAAAAACTCCCAAACACAAGTTGGAACAGAATCAACGGGATGTCGAATTCATTGCATCCTCCTTCCTTGAGATCATAGGCTCCTCGGTACCTGCGCTTCCACCGTAAGTGAAACTCCCAGCTTTCGGTAGCCTTCCACTTACCTCCTTGGAGGATGATTCGCGAAGTATGTGCCCATTTGGCGAAAGCGGTGTAAGAGTCATTGCGGTGGTTCGTGCATTATAATATCTTACGGCTCGCCAGTTATCAGGTTTGGCCTGAATCCAAATTTGCTGCCCTCGGGGCATTTATATTTCTTCGGTGTGTATCGTCTGTTTAACGTGCCCTCAGTTGTTCACGTATAACTTAGCTTTATTTCCCCTGCTATCGTCGCTCCGGAAGTAGTTGATGTTGAAGTACCCAAAGACGACGGAGTCATCCGTCGTGGCCTCATGATTATTGCTAAGGTCATGCAAAATTTGGCCAACAATATTTTCTTTGCAAAGGAGGCACACATGGTCTGCCTCAATGAGTTTTTAAAAGCGAATATCACGAACGTCACACGTTTCCTCAGTGAGGTCAATGTATGTGATTTATACACTGCTGCCTGAGCGAAACGAACGTAATCCTCGTGCAGAAGTACTCTGCGACAACCGCCGACGAAGATGGTGGCGAATGGCTAGGCACCACGGCAGACGACACGGATACGATAGTGTTACATCGTTTTCTGGATAAACATGCAGACAAGATCGGGAAGGAGCTGCTCAGCTACGTGAAGCCCAATAATGAGGACGACTCGGTGACGATGGGCGCCAGACGTGCATGGGACCAATTATGCAACCTTCTTGTCGAGCTTCAGGAAGCTCCCGAAGTTCCGCGTCTTTCTCTCCTCCAAAGTTCCGAACACCGGGAATTCCTTGATTTGATGAACAGATGCTCTCATCGTAGCATTGAATCTGTCCGAGATATATTTGTCTCTGCAGATGTTGCGGAGGTAAGCTTCGCATACAATAATATCTGGTTCCAACTTTTTTTTTTTTAGCAGGATGTCCCTGCTATCTTCATCTTACGTGTCTGCAAAATAGATGTGGAAGCTCTCGACATTGAACTGTTGATGTACCACATTCTAAAGGTGAGTATGCATAACCACGGACCTGTGTGTAACTGACCTTGCGTCGTCAGACATTGACTAGCCCTGAATACGTGAAGAGATATTACGAAATAATCTTGGACTGCACTTCATTCACATCTACGTCTGAGATTCCGGTCCAATGGTTGAAGACATGTTCCCAGCTCATTCCTATGGATGTCCGCCAGCGGTTCATGAACGGTTACTTTTTGAATGCTAACTCATTGACTCAACGCTACCTGAGACGAATATACAATATATCTGCAGGTCCGTGTTATTTTTCCGGCAGATGATGCATTTGTTGAATTCACTGACAGGCACGATCCTCTCGAGTGGAATCAAGGCTTGTTGCTCCGTTACCGAGCTTTTGCAACATGTCCCCCAATCCTGCCTACCTGCTCTGGAGTATACCAGTACGTATCTAATGATAGCTGCGAATTCTAGTGGTGACGCGGACCATAAGCATCTCTGGAGCACGAAAACGGCAGTAACTTTACGGAGGTGACAATGAGGCATACACATGATATCCGTATGCCAGTTAACATGGAGGTTGCCCTCACTCACATCCGTATAACTTCGGTCTGTCACTCTGAATCCTATTTCTCACGTGTTTGACTCTTAAGCAGATTCGAGCCGCAGTCATTTCACCTTCTCTTTCATGTAAAACGACAGAGATCATATCTTTGGCTGATGTTAGCGATGCCTACAATGTCTCGACGGGATTGGACCCACACGAATTTATCATCAGGCTAAGTAGACAAGGAGTGATATCTTATTTCTCTTCGCCGCATCGTGACAACATTGTCAAGGTATGTTCCAAACGATATGACCTTTCTAAGGGCTCATCCTCCCCCTCGCAGGCAATCAGAACCGCAAAAAGCCGCCTTCGTGACAACCAAGTCTTCCGTATTGAGAGATTCCCGAGATTCTCTAACATCTCCGCTACCCTTCTACACGTGGGTATGATCAATATCAACTCTGACCAAGAGGAACTTCGCGGTGCTGCATACGATCTCCTCGCCGCAATTTGCTCGTACCTTGACTATGACAAAAATCCAACTATTGCCTCCAAAGGTGAGCATACTACTTTTTTCATTTGACGTCTATTTTCATTTGACGTCTATTTTCATTCTGACATCACCTCTTCAGCCGGCATAATTCCTGGTGACTTATCTGCATTCGTCACCAGTCTAAGCGATCGACTTGCCGGGTTCGCTCCAAAGCTCACTCTTGATTTCTTGTCTGTGATCTCCACGGGAATGGATAAAGCCGACGTTGCACAGCGCATCGACTGTCTTCAGTATATGAGTCCTTGGGTCAGAAACTTGGCTCATTTTTGCAATCCTTCAAATTCTTTGTACGAACACTCGGGCGCGCGACTGCGAGATTGCATTCGCACCTTGATAGATCTGACGATCGCAGACGCCGAAGTGCGTAGCATTACTTGGCTCAGATTCTTCACAATCCCTGACGCGTTTCACTAGATTTCTTCCATGATCCACAAGTATATCTGGGTTGAAATTGGAAAGCTTGAGCCAACCATCGTGAATGTAGTTCTCGACGAGTTGATCCGTGCGGCTACGGACGGTGGTATTGGCTCACGCAGGTGTGAAATAATTGCCCGAACTGCCGCCGCACTCGCGTCTATCAATGTGCGAGGGAAGATCTTCTCCAAGCTACGGAAGGTTCTTGGAAAGACGTCCCTCAAACCATCGAGGACTTTGCCTGAGAATGTTCATTGGAATGAAATTGCTACGTTGACGCGGTTTGCTCTAATCGCTAGCAACCACTCAAAACAGGCAGCCTTCGACCAGCTGTATGTCCCCGACATTTGCCACATTGTCACCTTTATCGCTGGAGCTGGTCAGACGCTCGTGCGAAAGTCTATTTATGGCATTATCATGAACTTCCTACAGTCACTTTTCCTCTCCAAAGCGGAGGAGCCCGGTGGGCCCGATCTGCGGGCACTTATGGACGAGCTCATGACTATCGAAAGCCTTCAATTGTTTGGTCTCACCCGACAATCAATCACGAGCGAATATTGCAACTATGACCAGCCGAGTGACAAAGCAATGATCGATTCTCAAGAAGGTTTGACACGATTACTTGTCAGGATTGTCGAGGTCACAGCGGGATCGAAAGGTGAGAACAACCTGGCACGCACTTTTTCATATTTATCGGCATTCCAGGAGTCTTGAACGTTTGGCGAGCGCGATGGATGAGCTTGGCTACTTCGACAGCTTTTCAGCTCCCCACGGCGATTCAAGCGAGGGCATTCCTGGTACTTGGCACATTAGCAACCTCGGATGTGGATGACGATCTTGTTTATCAAATGCTTGTGGCCTTTAAAACCGCATTAGGTCAGTCTACTGAGACCGACACAGTGGCCGTAGTCTGCATGCTTCGGTGCATCTGCAAGGTGGTCCCCTCGTTGCCGGAGGGATCACGGTACCTCTGCCAGGTGTTTTGGCTTGCGGTTGCCTTGCTTCAGTCTAGCTATACTTCCATTTACGCTGAAGCTGCAGACCTCTTGCGTGCAACGACGGAAACGCTTGAGCTGCATGGGGCATTTGATGAAAATACAATACCTAAGGTCCTTCTGGAGGGTCGCACGCAGCTCGAGGATACCGTATGCCAACTGGACCGCCTGCTATGCCTATCTTTCGAATCCAGCTTCTCCTTTTCCCTGGCCTCCATCATCTTCAAGGGAGTTCGCCACAGTCAACTTAAATCTTCCGCGGAGACAGTTCTCAGAAGCCTACTTTCCATCGCCGTACGCTGTGGCGAGCAGCCTCCTCAAGGTGCACCATATGTGCTTCCTCCCGACGCTCTGGGTTACTTTGTTGCCCTAATTCCTTTCTCCACTACACGCGAGTCCTATGTCAAGCTTTTGCAAGATTGCCGTGCAGAAGAGTTCGCTCCTACCACAAAACCGTCACTCGATAGCGATTTCGTCCCACGCGTCGAGATCGACATGCTTCCGATCACGGATAGCACAGGAGCACTATTTGTGGTCTCCTTTGCCACTGCCATGCTCACGACCGCGCAAGGCGATGACGCGGAGACAGAGATGTTGTATAACATCCTTTTGGATGTGAGCATAGCGTATCCGGAGCTACTGTCTATGATGTAGGGATGGTTTATTCATTGACTTCGACCGTGTTTGGCTCAACGTTTTGTATACCAGTTACGATACGCTACAAGACAGGATCAAGGAAACGTTTGCTGTCTCGGGCAACGCGTCGATCATCAGGACCGTGTCGAATATCTTCCGTCTTTCCCAGGATCCTTTACGCACTTTCGCTGTTCAGGGAGGGTCGGTGTCCACCCTAAATACTGTCGATGAAGGGAGTGGGGCACCGGGATTGAAGGGGCGACTGGAAGAGCTGAATATGGAAGGACTAGCAACGAGCTTCCAATTTTTGGCTCCTAACAGGAGCCAGTGGAGTAGAATTTCTGCATGGATTTCAGAGCTTGTGCTCAAAATTGTTGGATTGGAATGAGGTTTGGAGCTAATATACGAAGTCGTCATCTGCATATTTCATCATCACACTCACGTTATGTATATCAATGATTCCATGTCTCTCTTCCACAAGTACTTTATAAATCCCACTCGCTAATCCGATCTAATAGTGGTTCATTTCTAAATTCGGAAATTTCCAGGAAGGATCTGTCCTTTGTGGATTCATTGTGTTTCTTGCTTCCAACTCTCATCTCAGATGCAGGTTGACTCTCCAGAATACCGTTCCGCTACCTTAGATTCACCCTTGACCAGCAGCCCTGACCATGCCACAAGCACCATCGATGACCTTACGCTTGCCTTAACCAACTTCTCTAGGGTGCCCTCTCCCGAGCCCCAGAGACAGATTTGTTGCTGTTGCGGGAGCGAAGAGTGCGAAGCCACCAAGGCCTGGATTGCCTTCAAATCCAAGCTCGAGAGTAGGCTTGTTCTCAGTGCAGGTGAGCTTAAATGTTACAACAGGGTATTACAGTTTGTTGACTACCGCCTCAGAGGTCGGGTCTGCATTGTTGCGGCGCCACGAGGCGTATGTGCGGAGGCACGAGGTTTGTCTTGCATGCATGCTCCAAGACGCCACGTCCTCACCCTCAGCGCAGCTGAGCAATTGTGCGCTCCAGAAGGCTACCCAAAACAACCATAACGTCGCCGAGACCGGCCAGGTCGAGCTTGATGCACGAGTGGGTGAGTTGCTAAGGGAAAATGCGGTGCTCGAGAAGGTCAACTTCCGTTCGCCTCAGATGCCCTAACCATGTCCTGACTTGTTTAGCACAGCGGCTCAGTCAAGCACTTTTAAACAGCGAGGTTGTGGAGGCGTCGAATAAGACTTTGCTACATGAGTTGGAGGAGGCCCGCAGTACAGTCTCGAAATTGAACGTTCAACACGCGCGTACCGTGGGGTTGGACACCAGGCTATCCGCAGTCCTCCAGGAGAATGACGACATTCGACAAGAGCGTGACAGCCAGTCGCACCGGGCGAAGCTCGCAGAGGCACGCCTTGCCGCCCTAATTGATCGTACAGGTGAATCATCCTCGACCAAATTCAGAGTGGCAGGTCAATTCACAGCTTCAACCAGACAACTTACAAACCCAAGTCCGCCGGTTGCAAGATGACCTAGAGATAAGACGCTTGCAGCGTATAGAATCGTCAGGGTCACTCCTGCAGGACGCACGCTCCAGGTTGAAGGGTCTTCAAATTTCCGTTTGTCTCCCAGTGGTTGACTTTCCATCCTGACTCTCATTTCCAGTTTTAGTGTGCCTCCACATCTACTGCAAAAGAAGACTCAGAGGTGACCAAAGTCATCGAGTCTTTGGTGGTAGACAATGAGATGTTGAAAGCGGACAATGAGGAGTTGCACAAATTATTGACAGAATCACGCGAGGATTTGCAAACATTACAAAGGGAAATGGGCGAACAAAGTATTGCGCCACCCATACGGGGTAAAATGTTCCCCGTGTTCTTGATACGACGTGAATTAACTAATAGAATAGTCGATACACCATCAAAACATTCTCGGCCGTCGAGTGGGCCATCTTCCATCGCTAAAGATTCGGTAAGGACCATGATTCCAAATGTCCTGTTTCGTCTGACAGGAGTGTAAGCTTTTTAGTTCCACGAGACACCCACCCAGTGTTGAGTCACGAGCTCGTCGCACATATGTAAGTCATCCTCGCTTCATGTAGTCTAGCTGACGCTAGCTGCCAGGAACCGTTGACTCCAGAAACGGGTCGTAGACCACTTTCTCCCGCGGAGTCTTTATCAGCTTCAGCGTCAAGCTACGCTAACCTCGTTCACCCTCAGCCCCGGCTCCCACCCCTTCATCTTATTTCCGATACGGATAATGAAGCAGAATACGATCAAGAGATATTGAACCAGAACCAAGCGACAAAAGCCGTGCAGACCGACCGTTTTCCTCCGTCGCATGGTATCAGCCAAGTAACACCGCCCTTTATGGACCAGTCGTCTATATCTCCTAATGACGGCCATTCTGACTCTTCGTCGTTGTTTGACGGTGTTGGTTCGCCAATATCGAGTCTTTTGGAACGCATGCATTCCCTCCTTTGCCGCATGGCACAGGCTGACGCCCTGACGCTTACGAAACGCCTCAAACGTCAACACCTGCGTGGTGCAGACGTTAAGCACCTTTCTAGGACAACAGTTGGTGGTATTTTATCGGACATATCACATCTGCGGGCGCAGTACCGCGTATGGCTCGAAGACGACAAGATAACCACATTATGCACACGGAAAGACCTTCGGGGGCTGTTCAGACTTTTCAAGGAAGCTCTCGAGGAGATGGGTCAAATGCGCGTAACTTTGAATGATGTTATCCTCGAGCCGACTATCGCTGCGAAAATCAGCGAGGTGGCCCTAGATCCAGCAAAAGTGGAAGCGATGGTGCAGGAGAGAAAGGCAGTTGGTATTGGTATCGGGGCAAGTTGGATGACCCCGTTCTCGAAGCTTTTCAATTCTTCGTTACACGATATGAGCCTGCTTCCGTCGACCACCCGAACACTCCAGCCGACCAACAGTGGTCACGGAAACATTCGTGTATCACGTTCCGTGCCAAAGCTCAGCCCTGCACTTGCGGCTACTGCCACCACAGTCAACGTCGAATTTTCCGGCACTGGAAGTGGCAAATCAGTGACCAGCGTATTCTCCGCACACCCGGATAATGATGGGACAAATGGTCGTCTTCCGGGTCTGCCTACTCTCCCCCAAGCCTCGACACAAAGCAATATCCGTAGTGTAATGGATATCTTTGCGGGTGCGCTGCATCCAGATGACATATCGGACCCTTGGGTTGTCCTACCTCGCACCCCCCAGCGTTCTCAATCTTCATTGGCAGATCCTGCAGAAGCAGGTGCCTCTACTGTAGGCAGATCTGTGGCTAGAAAGCGAAAGATGTCTTTTTCGCGCGACGTGGATGCAATCCTTGACGCCCCGCCTGTCTGTCCCCAGAATATTAGAGATTCGGAGGCACGCGGTATCCCTAGCCCCCTGGTGGAGCGGAACTTACGCCGGCGAGGTCTTTCAGATTCGTCTATTCACTCGACGTTCATGAACCAAAGTGGGGGTGCAGAGGAGGGTTCTCGCCCTGAACCAGACTCTCCCTGGCTAGATCGCGCATCGGTATTGAGGACAATAAGTCGAACGGTGCACAATTTCAAACAAGCTGCATCGCATACGATCTCCGGAGTATCGCCTCCTCCTACTTCTGTGCCATCGCAACCCTCTGCAGCTGACTCTACACCCGGTCCACCCGATTCATATTTCCCTCCTTCTAATAACAACTCTGATATCCCGCACTTTCAACCTCCTCAACGCCCCTCTGTGAAGCTTACTTCCCTAATCCCAAATTTAACTTCTTGGACGGCAGCTGGAGTCGCTCTCGATTCTTCCCATCATCGTAACTCACACAATGGTCTTAGAGAAGATGCAGGTATATCCCGGCTTTTTGGTCGAGAAGTATAGAGAAGGAATGTCTATATAGTTGAGGGGGAGCCGGTATCATTGAATTGTTTTAAGTGACTTTTTCTTCTTCTAAATGTGTGGAGTATATATTTGGGTCCTACCTAACCCCTGGCTATTTAACAGTCGCTCATTTCCTCGTTGTATCACTGAGATGTATAGATATGTCCATAAGCTCGGAAGGTGGTAGCCGACTGACGCCCGCAGAAGTAGACGAGGTAGAATAAATTACTCACTGTGTGCCCACCGCACTCGTAGACTTCTCTGATTGAGAGTCGTAAGATTGGTGGTGATCGAGTAGAATATCACACACGCAGAACGTACAGATGAGAAAAGGTGGCTAAAGATCAGTTGATACTGTACCATAGGGCAAGGTAGCCTGACAAGAAGGCAGAGCTATGTGATACCTTGAGGCTGGATATGACTTAAGCCAACGGTCACAACGACGAGCCCTTCTGACGACAACCGCATTGGAAGATGTCAGACTCATGACATCTGAACTGATGTGACGGTGACTTGGATAGGGCTCCAATCTCTCGTGATTTTTGTGAGACGCTGCGAGGGCAGCAGCCTTGCTGGGTAAGGTTTCTCCAGATTGTGGGAAGATGCACCGGGTTAAATGTATCGTCAGCTTGAGCGTATGTATGTATTCCATCACCAACATAAAGTAATAAAGTCTCGAGGAAACATTCCTCAACCATCATAGCCTGGAGGAAGATCTGCATAGGGCGCGGATCTACTTGCCGAGGATGTGCCAGCTGATGTATACTCGGCTGTATAAGGGTGTGCTTGTGAATGGGCAGGAATAATCATAGATGCGGATGGTACGAACGTAATTGCTCCTCGTCCTCAACCGACTGCTTCTTCATGAATATCGCCTTTTCGCGCGTCTTCTCTAAGATGCTCACGAATCTGAACATCCCGGAATTCATAAACCTGATTTCGAGCGTGGTCCCGTTCGTCAAACCCCCCTCTGGAGTGGGTTTCACGCCTATCGTGAGGTAGTTCGCCCCGAATATGGGTTGCTCGAACTTGGAGGAGAGAATGGCAGGTAGGGGTATCGTCAATGACTTGAAGGACGACCTGACATCGGGGCTGGTCCAAATAAGCTATTCTCCAATAAGCATCATTATCGTATATCTGAGCATGTGCATGAATGCGTACCCGTTGATCTGTGAGGATCATCGTCCCGACTGCCTCGAGCTTCTTCACCCCATCACCCGAGCCGGTTGGTGGAATCGTGAGGTTGCATTTAACGCTGTCGACAGTCTCAATTGAGCCTTCGCCCTGTAGAAGTAGGGGCCTGGCATCCACGATCGTCACCCAGTTGAGCGCCATGATGCTGGAGTGATCTCTGGAGCAGTTGGGCCTAGCACACCATAAGAGTATTCCAATTTGCTGTGGCGGTGTAATTCATCTAACAAACTTAACATCTTTTCAAGGCTACCTAGCGCAATGGTAGCGCGTTTGGCTTCGACTGCCCAACGGCACCAAAAGGTTGCAGGTTCGAGTCCTGCGGTGGTCATTTTTTTTAGTTTGCGCAACAACCGGCATATAAGCACAAATGTGACATGATACAAACTTGTCAACGTCAGTCTTCCAACCTAAACTCTTTTCTGTGAAGTTCGCAAGGCGCATTTCCAATAGCTATCCCTTCACCGGCTACCAGCCTCTTGACCTTTTCCTGTCCATCAATATCGAGCAGAACGCAATGTTCCTCCGTAACCGTGTCTTTAAAATGATATTTCCGACATACACCTTCGCCCGAAGGATGCGGAAAGAGCTCATCGTCCTCAGGTTCCGATGGGTCTGTTAAGAATGGGTGGTATAACGCGCCGCGTGGGGTAATTCTGCGGTGGGATTCTGGCTCCATTAGTTGTTTCAGGAGCGAAAGTGCATTTTCCACGTCGGCTTTGTGCAAATCTTCCGAAGGATGGTTAACCCTATGCGCCGGTGTGGAAGAGTGTGATGAAAGGTGCTCATCATGCTTGGGAGAAAGCGACGGATGTGACGGTGATGGCAAGGGGGGGTGATTGGGTGTTGGTTGCGTTTCGTGCATATTATACGGATAGAAACGTGTATCAGGGTGTGGCATCTTCATCAATTCAGGGTTTTGCCTCTCAACAAACTCCCGCCAACTGATCCCCTCGAGAGTCAAGGATGGCACATTTGTCGAGAATGTGCGACCTGAAAGATAACGTTGTAGTGAATCACCCAAAACAAAGACACGTACTGTGTAGGATAGCAGCCTTCTCCATTTTCTGTCGACCAATGATAGCGGCGATTTCCATTAGAGCTTCGGTGTCATCGCTCGATTGAAACAACGGAAACTTTCTAGTCAAAAAGAAAAGCAGAATTGTCCCGGCTGCCCAGACATCAATTGCTTTGGCAGAAAATCAGGCCCAGGCCCATCCTCATGGATGAATTAGCTCACCTCCTGTTTGTGATCCACACTTGAACAGAACTTCCGGAGCCCGAAATCCTCGCGTACCTGCCCGGTTGGCTTTGGAATGTGGCCTACGGATCGTTGAGATGGGCAAAGCAGCGGTTTGTTTTGAAAACAGACCGGGTGTCTTTCTCAGGATACCCAACTCTATCGCTTGCCCACAAGCTTTTGTTGCGAGCATCCTTTTGCGTTTTCTTCAGGTGCTCCACGTCGTACTCCTCTCGTGATTTAATTTTTCCATGGGGAGAAGCTCGGGATGGCGGGGTATGGAGGCATGCACCATGCGTCGGTGTCGACGAGTCCATCCGCTGAGGTTAGATTATGAGCGTACATCCGCAACGAGTTATCCGAGACGTACACTTGCTAGTCCAAAGTCACACAACGTACCGATGCCGGTCCGAGGGTCGAAAAGAAAGTTGGCAGGCTTAACATCGCGATGGATGATGCCGCGAGCATGAACATCACGCAGGGCCCGAAACATGCAGCGAAAGTATGCCTTTAGGCCCGCCATAGAGAGGTCCATGAAAAAGTCCTAGAAAAAAGTTGCGAGCGACATTGTGGAGTTGTGGTCTAGGTACTGACGCGAAAATCCTCGTTACGGTTGTAGGGCATGATCGCGACTACTTGGTCTTGATTGCGGAATGCGGTGATGAGCTGGCAGGTGTGACGGGTCCCTCGGCAGTCTTCCATGATGGATATCTCATTTCGTATACGTTCGGGATTGCTTGTCACGTAGATACGTTTAATTGCGACAAAGACTTTGCTGCCTTTCGGATACGGCACTGTTTGATAGTATGCCGACGAAGTAGGGGAATGATGTCCGTGCCATGGCGAATTATCCCATTTGGTATGATACCACAGGTCGATGGCCTTGTATACAGATGAGAATGTCCCTGTGCCTAGGCGGTCGACTATCCGGTAATCGTGCGACAGTTGGGGCACAGCTGCGAGCAAGCCGGCGATCTCCAGTTGGATTTCTTCCCGCTCGTCAGTGGACTTGGAGTGTATTGTTGTTTCCTCGTCTGTTTCTCCGGGTGCATCCGGATCGTCGGCGTCTTCGTCGTCTTCATAAGCGTCCAGGTCGCACATATCCTTCGGACAGTCCATAGAGTTTGGTTCGTCGTCACTTTCATCGAGATCGACCATGACGGGGAGTGCGTCTGCATTCGACCTCGAATCCGTGGCGGATAACGGGTGATTATACAGCCGAGCGAGATGGTCGTGATACTCGGCCATCTCTTGGCGAGCATGATTTCCACCGCCATCTTCCGAGGTAAAATTTTGCACGCCGTTCACTTTCTGCGCAGACAAATATTCTCTGTGATAAGCCCTGTTACGCGGATCGGAGGAGCCAACTTCAAGGGGGTTGGAAGAGTGCTGGGAAAGAAGCATGGTGGTCGGGAGGGATGCGCGTTGTGTGGCTTTCTCGACGCGTACACCATCACGTGGACGAGAATTCAGTGTTAAAAAAATGACCACCGCAGGACTCGAACCTGCAACCTTTTGGTACCGTTGGGCGATCGAAGCCAAACGCGCTACCATTGCGCTAGGTAGCCATTGATAGCGAACAAACAAATTGAGCCTGTGGTATCGTAAATAGAATGTGACATATGGAGCGAGTTGGCCTCAAGTAAGTAAGTGGCCGACCGCCAACGGTGCTCATGTCGTTGATGGTCTGAAAGGGGGTCACGCCGATGTACACTCCAGAAGAGTTCAGTGTCTGGTTCACAACCATTCTCCAACACCCTCTCCTCTCCCAGATCGCACCATTCGTCGTACTCTTCCTTTTCCCCTTTGCGGCGCTCGTCTGTAAAAGGTTTTCCTTTGGGACTGCGTCATTCATCATGGTCCTTGAAAGTTTCGGTTCCTTTTTTCCTTGGAATTGGGGATCCGGTGGCCAGTCAAATGCCGCACCATCGCACGAGACAAAAAAGCTCAGGAAGAAGCATGTTCGCACCCGCGGTGAACAGCTGGAGATGAACGGGCACGCCAGAGCAGGTTCGTCGAACCTTCCATTTTCCGAATAGTGTTCTCTCATCTTCCGGTCTTACAGACACTAGACAGGAGCTGGCCGAAGGCTACTATCCCGGCCTCGTCAACATCTCTGGTACATATTGTTTTATGAACTCAACAATCCAGGTCAATTCGTTGCAAATGGTCCCTGCACCCATCATTCTCACCATTAATTTTAGGCAATGGCCTCTTTATCCTACCTGCAACCCTTCCTGGCTGCTGCTCAAGACAAAGCTGTGCGGTCAAATGTTGCCTCACCGGTCATCGACGCCCTTCTCGCACTGCTGGAGGGTTTGTGTCCTGTCTGTCCGAAGACGTGTTTCTACTAAATGCATATTACTTTAGAATTAAATGCCCCGAGAAACTCTTATCATTCAATTCGGCCGCTCGAGATAATAGATGCTTTAGTGAACCATTCTCCCGGAAAGCACAACTCCCTCTTCTCTTCTCGTGAACATCAGGATGCCCAGGAACTATTTCAACTTCTATCGGAGTGCATAAAGAAGGAAATCGCCGCGGTCAACCAGGAACGCCAGAGAGATCGCGGCCTCGGAGGGCTATCACGGCTCGAGGGAGAGCAGGGGAAGGATATTGGGTTGACTGTATTTGATGGGTTAACAGCCAACAGGAGAAGCTGCATGGAATGTGGATACACGGAGGCTGTCATGCACTTCGCTTTTGACAGCTGGCAATTGGCTGTCCCGAGATTCGCTGTGAGTTGAGTCGCTCATGATGCTTGGCGTTGCGCTCACCGCGGACAGGCAAGTTGCCGACTCGAAGACTGTCTCGCTGAATATACCAAGCTTGAAACGTTGAACGATTGCATTTGTCGCAAGTGTTCTGTTATTGCAACGCACCAACGCCTTGCATTAGAAGCGGACCGTCTAGAGAAGGTCGTCGGCTCGGACGCACAGGCCACGATTTCGAAAAAGCGCAAAGCAAAGGAAGTGAGGAAGTTGGAAATGAAGCTGAGGACGTCATTGGAACACGGCCGGCTAGAAGAGGACGTTAAAGGAGTGAAACTGGACAAGGTGTTTAGTAGAGCCTCGACGAAGCAAGCAATGATTGCGAGAGTACGTTCTACCTCTGGTCCAATCTACGGTCTGACAGTTGCCAAGCCCCCACCAGTGCTTGCCCTACATCTTAATCGTTCGCTGAGCTATGGCCAGTTTGCGATGAAGAACTCGATACGCATCATTTTCCCCGAAGTTTTAGACCTCACACCATTCATGACCTCCGGCAGTCTTTCCACCCTTCCGTCCGTTCCCATCTCCATGCCACCACCCAACATACCTCGCTCTACCACTCCCACGCAGGCCATGTACTCGACACCTAGGACCATATACCGCCTGGCCGCAGTCGTCTGTCATTACGGCCAGCATTCATTTGGACACTATGTTTGTTTCCGACGAAAACCTCGTCCACAATCAGTGGTTGTAGGCCGCTTCGCGCCACCGCGTTTGGTTCACCCTCTGGAATGCGAGTGTGAGAGGTGCCTGCGGTACGGAAGCATCAGAGACGACGACGATCTGATCGACTCCATGTACCGTCCCGGGCGGGGCTGGCTCCGTATCAGCGATGACTCGGTCAAAGAGTGTGGCATTGAAGCCGTTTTACAAGAGGGTTCGGGGGCATTCATGCTTTACTACGAACACGTAGACCAGTCACGGCTTGGGATCTACCCACTCTACGGTCGTCCACGAAGCTCAGAGGAAACACTGAAGGCGAACCATTCGATGAACGATATCAACGGCTCTACAACGTCGCTAGATTCGAGAGATGAGACAGAGCGGTCAGTGTATGGTGCTCGGATTGTGCGCAGCGTGGCTGCGGGAAGAGGTAGGAGCGCGTCGCTGGCACCATCAGAGCGAAATTGGGGCAAAGAGTTGCTGCCCAACGGGAACGGATGTGAACCGTCACTGATCCTCCCTAATGGAAATGCCAGTCGCTCATCGGTCACTCTGAAACCAAGCAGGCCACGAATGACCGCAGGGGCAGCTGCAGGAACAGTTAATTTATCGAATCTGTCAGCGTCGGCTCCTGACCTCCGTAGCCATTCCACGTCGGCTTCGTCACCTACACCTCCGACTGTTGCGTCGCGTCAAACACGTATTCAGTCTCTACAATCCTCTATAGCAAACATTCAAACATGAATCGAATAATATCACCATCATGCTCAGTATCGCTAGTGTGCAGCACACGTTGTATGTATAATTAACATTGATATCGCTACCAAACTTGACTTGGAACTCTACATCTCACTGCCCGAAAGTTGTAGATTGCATTTTTTTGTGGCACACTAGCCACCTTCAACACGCAACTTAACCATTCCCATCCATGCCAATATATATAAAACACCTGCCAATGCCCTGCACTGCAGACGACGCTGTGGACAACTCAAAGGAGAGTTACCCGACAAGCTATCCTACGAGTGAAAACGTGACCCCTGGATGGCCTCTGGTGTCGTGAAGGGATACATAACAATACAGAACATTCGAGAGTCCAACGGGCAAGCAACGGAGCGCAGCGACCAACAAAGATCACCAGTAAATGCGTCGCTCAACGGTACGTTGTTTGATGGCAGGGGGAGGTCTGACATAGGACACGGTGCGTCTCACACGGGTGACGGTGGGGTACCTGGACGGCATTGGTGAACCATTCAACAATGGCGAGAAGGAAACGACACCTACCATGCCTGGTAAATTTCGTTGGCTTCAAGCTGGACTTCAAGGATTTGGCGACCCTGGATGGACAGTGAGGTGTCGATGACATGGAGAGAACGAACGGACGCACAAGACCGTCGGTGAAGGAACCGACGACAAGACCTTCCTTGCGACCATAGCGGTCGTGGTTGACGGCGACGATGTCGCCCGGCTAGCATGGGATGAGCACAACGGAGGACGAGCGAGATGGAGGAACACGAACAGTAATTTCGCCAGAGACGGACTTGAACTCTTCGAATCTCTCGTAGGTAGCCATTGTAAGTTGGAAAAGACGTGGTGAAGAGAGGAAAATTGAGCGGGTTTTTATAGTTGACACGAGGCACCCAAAATTATAAAACACTCCGCCTTGCCGAGTTATTGTTCTCCTTCTTTGGTTACTGGCTTGTTTGCACACCATGTTTGTCTTACGGATATCCCACCAAGAATATGCACGCCTCTTCCACACCTTCGCCAGCTAATACGCCCGACGCACCAGCGAACTTGGTTCAGCGGTCGCTTCTCTCATTCCTGGCTGAACGGTGGCCGTATGCATTGCCTAAGCTACAGCTTGTCCGCGAGTGTACATACAAACTCTTCATCTCGTTGTATCCTACACACTTTTCGTTGTCTCCTTTCTATTTAAGCGTTATTAGATGGGTACTGGAAACCCTCCAGCCCCACGAAATTCTCCTTGATGCTCCTGGCAGAAACGAAACGATAGAAAATGCTGATGCTCCCTGCCTTATCGTTCGTCCCGCTTGCCCGTGCACCGCCAAATGGTTGCTGTCCAACAACAGCACCCGTGCACTTCTCATTGTAGTACACGTTACCAGCCGCGTTGCGTAGTTTGTTTGTAGCAGTCAGGAGTGCCATTCGATCAGTTGCGAAACTACGAGCAAGCTCAATGTCTTATATTTAGTCTCATCAAGATTGGCTTACATGGCACCAGTCAGCGCATAGGCAGACGTATTGTCGATCAATTCCAGGGTCTTTTCAAAATCCGTATCCTCATACACATAGACCTGTGGGGTTAACATGCTGTCAGCGAGTCCTAAAGGTTGGAGTTGAATGATTACCGTGATTACGGGGCCAAAAATCTCCTCGGTCATGGTGACTGACCGAGGATCCCTTGTCAAGATGACAGTCGGCTGGATGAAAAAACCTTTTGAATCATCCCCTGGAAGCATCAAAATCACGCCCTGTTTGTACCCCCGAAGCCCGTTAACGGCTTACCGTCACCTCCAATCAAAATTTCTCCACCGGCTGCCTTCGCTTTGTCGATATAGCCTAGGATGCGGTCATATGCTGTCCGGCCGCTAAAATAAACCATCATAAACGCGGACCATATGCGTCAGAAGTCAACGTTACATGACAGGACCCATAAAGTGAGCAGGATCCTGAACAGCGCCAACTTTGATCTTCGCGATCTCATCCAGGAACTGATCCTTGAATCCTCTATTCCAGACCGAAGAGGAGACGTATAACCTAGAAAGCGCAGAACACTTTTGTCCTATAATGCCATAAAGTCTGTTGGGCCAATGTCTGAGCGCGTGGTTTACCTTGGTACTCGAACCCTCCTCTGATACTCTGGAACACCGCATTCTTGATTTCTGCCGACTTGTGAATAATGTGAAAGTTCTTTCCACCTGTCTCGCCCACGATCCTAGGGTAACCTCGGTATTTATCCAGATTCACGGCGATGTCCTTCCATAGCTTCTTGAACACAAAGGTACTTCCGGTGAAATGCAGCGCCGCAAAACTAGGGTGTCCAATGGCTTGCGCAACGACCTCGGCTGGCGGCCCGGGAACGAATTGAATCACACCTGGAGGAACACCGGCCTCGGCGAGAATTTGGTAAACAAGATAATTCGAATAGGTGGCTGCAGGGGAAGGTTTCCAGACCACAACATTCCCAACCAACGCAGGCGCTGGGTGAAAAGACGTTTGGATTAATAGAAATTTGAGAGCTAGTTCAGAAACGGACCTCCGGGAAGGTTTCCACCGATTGCGGTAAAGTTGAATGGGGAGACAGCCAACACGAAACCCTCCAGCGCTCGATACTCAACCCGACTATGAACGCATCACTCTGAGCACAGCCAAAATAATCGATGGCTTAACTCACTTCCAAGTTCCTTGCGCGTTTTTAGGCGGCTGTTGACCGTAAAGTTCTTCTACGTACTTCACACCAAATCGAAAGAAATCAGATAGCTGTCAAACAAGGTCAGGCCAGAAAGCTACGACGATGAAAGACGCGCGCCTCGGCAGCAGCATCAATTTCAGCTTGCCACGTATTCTTGCCCTGACCGAGCATAGTGGCCGCCATGAGCCTGTAGCGATACTTGCCACTAACAAGCTCCGCGGCGCGAAGGAAGATCGCAGCCCTATCATTCCACGGCAATGCCTCCCACTCCGCCTTTGCCGCGAGGGCACCGTCGATTGCACTCGCGACGGTGGCTTCGTCTGCTTCGTGGTAGGCACAAAGGTGCCTGGCGTGATCAGATGGTATGACTTGCTTTGCCAATCTTCCAGTTCTGATCTGAATCGCGCATTCAACAACGGGACATGATTATGATCCGGTACTTGTGCCAAACCTCTTTTCCATTGACAATGCAGGGCACCTCGAAAGGCAGTTCCTGTTCCATCTGTTTCAAGGTTAACTCAAGCCCACCTCGTTCCGGCGAGCCTAGAGCATAACTTCTCTGTCGTTACCTATGAGTGACAGAATCAGAATGACATTCGAATTCATACCATTGGTTCATTCTCCACAAGCGGCACTTTAAACGCGGCAAGCTGTGGTGTAGCCATGATAGTTAGCGTTTATCAGTGGTGGTTTAAGCTCAACGGGTCACTGTCTTGACCAGAGAGATGATCAAACTAAGGCCGACTGGTTACGTAACCGTAGCGGCGCACGCAGGCACCAGTCTCGACTCCTTACTTTTATACTTCCATTCTCAATTGTTAAGCAACCTTATATCCACAGCATTCATGGTGGAGAAGTCAATGGACGTGTTATGTATAAAGTCATGTCAAATGCAGCAGCGAGTGTAGTCTACAAACGCCAAAGTATTAAGGTGCACACATAAACCCTTCGAAACCAGTCGCCGGCACTTCCTGAGTTATATAATAATATCGAGTCGACAAAAATGGTTAAAAGTTCGCTCAGTTCCATTTGCAGGGAATTTTGACGTATCCAGCTGACAAAACCCGGATCCAATGGAGTCGGGGATCCTTACCTATATAAAGAAAGACTCGCAAGTATGCTGGCCAGCGGCCTGGCATTATCTAGCTCCATCAGGCCTCTGAGGCTCAGCGGCTCAGGAGTTGGAGATAATCTGGTTCATATTATATTACATGATAATATCGTGGGACGGCGGAACGTAGGCGTGGAACAATAAATATGCTAGCGGGTAAAGAAAAATTGCTACTAGATACAAACCATTGAATCGTGCCATAGTAAAGTATAGAATCCAATTCATATCGTAGAAGGAATGTCGTAAATCTGCTTCTTCAAATCCGCAAGGAACACATGTGCGTCAAGAATGCTCCCAGCACATCGAATACACTCCGATTCCTGTGCGACTCGTGCTAGGAATGGCATACTGAAGATGACATCAGTCGTCGGCCGCACGGAAAGCTCCTCCCTCGCCAACTTCTCAAACACTTTCCACCACTTTGGTGGGACGAAAGCGCCGTAAAATGGACCAGAGCATTGCATGCACTTGACGTCCTGTGGTATCTTTAATACAGCTTGTGCGGCTTCCGCGCGCGTCCTATGTAACACGAGAAGCCGATGATAGGCGTGTGCCGAGATGTATTTGAGATCGTCGGACGGAGGACAATCGAGGATGTTGAAAGAGAGTGTATGCCGGGAGGCAATCTGTGCTTCGTACTCGAAATCGAATCGACTAGCGATTGCGTACACGCGAGTGGGGCTTTCTTCAAGGAAGCGGGGTGACAGAAGCTCTTTGCGTAGGACAGTGGTAGGTCCCAAGAAGTCGTACTTGACGGACGCGGCGACAAGAGCGACGAGCTCGTCTAATGACGCGATGACCGGATCTGGTTCCGGGTAAATAACCTGGAGCAAAGCGCTGATGATGGAGCTATGCTCAGATACGGGAATCACGGGACGACGTTCTTTGCCGTCCGGTGGAGGCTGGGGAAGAGCAAACATATGCTCGAAGAAAGGAGAGGCGGCGGCTAAGATGCAACGATGGACACAAAACTTGACGCCATCTGCAGACTCGAGAAGGACGTCGGCGTCCTCTGAGTACGAGTCGCGGTCCAAAACCGTCATGAGGAAGGTGAGTAGTGTCAAAAAGCTCGGTATGGTCGGTATTGAAAAGTAGTTTTATAGGTTCCACGCAACGCAAGCCAAGCTGAAGCGCAGTGCGGAAACAGACTGGAGAAGTCACGCAAGATGACTTGACACTTACATACTTGGAAATCTGTGCAAGAGTGGTCCAAATTCCAACCATCGTCTACAAACAGACCTAAACAGACGAACAGCCTCGAGAGATTCATGACCGTCGATCTCTGCTGTGCCGACTCTGACGCGGCACTGGAGAGCGAGACCGAATGCGTCTTCGGGGTTCCGGGGATCGGTTCCGATGCCTGCTGCGGTCTCGTTTCCTGACGTGTGATGGACTCGCAGCTGGGACTTCGAACACCATCTCGTAATCATCTCGTCCGTTTTCAACAGGGTTCCCTCGGTATTTGCGAGTCTCCTCCAAATCATCTCGACCAGCGAAACCACTCCTATCTCGTCGGCGTGGTCCTAATTTAGGATTGTTGGACCACGAGGTATTGAGTCGCGCCACAGATTGTGAGCTGAATAAGGCACAGTTAGTGAAAGCACTGCAATTCGTCGCCAATGCTTACAAGTCCACCCATATACGACGGTCATCAACCAGGACATTTTGCATTTTAAAGTAGGCCTGAAATATATGTCAGCCTCCTGCACGCTGAATAACTAGTAGATGAATCCCAAACCTGCTCGGCGTCGTCCCGTTTGTCAAACTCTATGAATGCGTATTGCAACGAATCACCTGTCCTTTTGTCGCGGATTACCTGACAACTCATAATCGTCCCGAATCGAGAGAAAATGAGTTTCAAATCTTCATCCCGGGTGACTGGGTTTAATTTGCATACAAACAGGACGTTCTCGGGAGGGCGAACGTTTGCAAAAGGCAAGTCGCCAACCATTTCGAGCGTCAATGCAGATGCTGCCGCAGCCTTTTTTCGGCGTTCACGTTCTTCTTCCTCCTCAGGCAAAGTGGCAAGAGCGTCCTCATCCTCAGCAATCCTTGTCGAGTTGTCCGGTGGTCGAGTAGGTGAAGAAGGTGGTTTAACAAGACCGGTCGGATCTGGAAATGGGTCATCTACGGACATAAGTATCAGTAGATGGTGGCACATCCACACTATTCTTCGTACCAAGAATGACAACATGGCGAATCCGGATATCCTTGAAAGGACGTCCGTCTTGATCAACAAAAGCGTCATTCATTTTATCCAGGGTTTCCAGTCCTTCGACTACGTGGCCAAAAACTGCGTGCTTGCCATCGAGATATTCGATATTGTCGGCGAGGGTGATGTAGAATTGACTGCTACAACCGCCTTTATCACCGCCGGCGGAGGGAGCAACAGCCATTGATACAGTTCCTTTGTGTGCATGCTTCAGCCTGGGCACGAACTCTGGCACGAAATATCGTGGCACTCCATCTTCCCCAGCCTGGGAAGCAATATATGACCAGACTGATTCCCCACCCGTGCCAGTGGCGGTCGGATCCCCGGCCTGAGCAAGGAAATCTTTGGACACTAAAGGTCGCACGAATTCAACTGGTGGTAAAACGTCTCACGAAGGAACTCACCATTGAAGAAGGCGTTCAAGTTGTAATAATAGAGTTTGCAAAGTTTGAGGAAGTTCTCCGAGGTTTTAGGGCACAATTCGACTTCCAGATCAATGACAATATCTCCGAGGGATGTCTCGAACAAAACAGACATGGTGGAGGTACTACAACTAGTAGTGCATGTTTGGTATTGGGCAGCACAGCCACAAACAGGTTTTTCCCTCCGAACGCGGTTCAAGTACGAAGTTCTTGAGAGAATGTGGCTAGCAGATTGATTTCTAGATAATGCTCATCGCTCTCACTCGCTGACCAGGACTTTGAAGCAAGCGCTGGTGGTCGGAAGTCGAGGAATCAGTACCCTGCGACATACGTGCGGCCGCCTGGCGAAATGGCATCGCGTCTGACTACGAATCAGGAGATTGCAGGTTCGAGCCCTGCGGTGGTCAAAAAGGCATTTTTGCAAAATTCCTCATACTACACGACACTGGTGCTCTAAAAAATCATGGCCAGCATGGGGGTCGAACCCAGGACCTTCGCGTACATCGGATTGCTCCAGATTGTATTAGCACGACGCTCTAACCAACTGAGCTAGCCGGCCTCAAAATGATTAGCCGATCGAAAAAAATTCACCTGCCCATCATTCGCTCAGCAAAAACAAAAGGGTATGAATTTACATGTGCATGATCTACATCATTGGCTTGCCCTAGACTCTCCCCTCATTGCTCCTGTTTTTGATTCTGTGCCGCTGGCTTCGCAAATGTAAACGCGCTTGACGAGCCCGACGCCCCAGCGCCAACAAACCCAAATGCGCCATGTAAAGTATTTGTGGGCTTGCCAAATATTGGCTGGCTCGAATCACCACCCGGCGCGGAACCGGAAGGTTGACTCAATACCGATCCTGTCGCAGATTGTGGGGCTGCGAAGGTGAAGGGTGGTGGTGCGCCTATTTGGGGTGTATTGACTACTGTGTCATCCTTCCCAAATGTGAACGTCGACGTGGAGGAAGATGATGGTCCGAATGTCACATTTCCGGAAACGGGGTTAGGTTTGGAAAGGTTCGCAGCATCAGAGAACCCAGAGCTTTCCGTGGCGGGCCCAGAGGCAGTTTTAGTTTCTGTAGCACTACTAAACACGGTCGTCGATTTTGATCCTTCCAATGTGCTGCCAAGTACCGAAGACTTCGACATTTCCGCGGAACTACCAAACGCAAAAGTTGGCTTTGCGTCTCCGGCTAAACTGCCAAAGATAGAATGAGATTTCAAGCCATCTGCATTGCCAACAAACAAAGATGTGGGCTTGGAACCTTCGGCAGCTGCGAAAGCGAAAGTCGACTTTTTGTTTGTGGAGCTCCCACCAAAGATAGTCGTAGGATTGGAACCACCCCCAGTGACACCCCCAGATATGGGAACTTCACCAGACTTGAAACCGGAGTTGGCTCCGCCAAACGAGAATGCTGATGCGTTACTAGGGGCAGAAAATCCGGAAGGCGTAGAGGAAAATGTGCCAGGGAAGGTTGTAGTACTCGCTGATGCCAACGCGGTTTTAGGTGGCGTAGGCGTCGAGGAAACACCGTCCACGGTTACGGGTTTTCCGAAAATGTTAGGAGGTAACGTTGAGCTAGGTGTCAAGTTTCCGAAGGCAGACATAGCTCCGAATGGTGAAGGCTTGATGGGTTCGTTCGAACTAGCGGCGGTGCCAAAGACGGCGGCGGGCTTCTTCAATCCATCTGCACCCGGAAGTTTCGATACAGGTTCACTGTTAGTTGAACCTGGAGGTACCTGACTAAATTTGAACGTCAGTTTGGGCTGAACAGATGCGGGTTCAGAATTAGACCCGGGTGTGGAGGCCGATGCCGTAGGTGGTTGTCCGAGAGAAAACTTTGGTGCCGATGGTGTGGAAGATGTTGGGAATGTGGTAGTGAATGAAGATGCTCCAGAAAATGAGAAAAGGGGGGCGGGTGACTTCGAGCCTTCTGGCGCAGCGACGGGAGGAGGAACCAGCGCCTCTGTCTTCGCTGCTGCAGGGGTAGAGCCAAACATCATAGTTGAAGAGGAATTCAAGGTAGCATTAATGTTCGACACTTGAGATTTAGCCGGAGAGGCAACAACAACGGGAGATGGTGCGGAGGAAGAGGTGTCTGACTTTGTCGATAATTTGGAGGTGCTTTCCAGTGAGGGCGGCTGCAGTTGAGTTGTTGCACCTGAGTTGGAAAGCGAAGGAGCAGAGGCGGGAGGCGTGGTGGGTACACTTCTTGCTTTCTCGAGCGAACTTCGCGTTGCGGATGACGGAATTGTTGTAGAAGTAATTTGCGGAATTTTCGCGAACGAAAGGGGAGAAAGAGATGGAGTGGAAGAAGTTGCAAGGGTGGTCGGAGCAGTTGGGAAAAATGTGGATGGTACGGCACCGGAGGAAATGATAGAGGGGAGTGAAATACCAGTGGTAGTGGTAGAAGCAGCGCCAGGAGCACTCTTGGTGGAATCATTGACGCTGGGAGAGTTCGCAAAGGAGGTAGATGCGCTTGACTTGCTTTGTAGAATGCGCTCACTTGAATCACCCTCTGGTACAGTAGGCGCAGGAGTAAACGTTATCGTAGGAACAGATAATGGTTTGGTGCCAAGTTCAGGGGCGGTCACGCTTGTTGGTATTTCGGTTGATCTTTGCGGAGGTGCCTGAGCCTTCTTTTGTTCCTCGATCTTTGTGCGTATCCTGGCCAATGCCTCGGCCTCTCGATCCTGCTTCTCCCACTTTGTAAAACCACGAAAACCGGGACGTGTCGGACTGTCGACGACACCTGGAAGTATAGGGGACATAATGGCACCGGAAGAGGCCACACGACGACCCTGGGCAGGCTGCAGTTGCCACTGCTCAAAGGGGTTGATACGAGGTGGCATACCACTAGGAAGGAGTTGGCGGTGGGGACGACGGGTAGGACTCCCTTTAACCGAGTCCCACAGTAGATTTTTGCCATCCTTTACAGGAGAACGAGGGACATCAGGAGTGTTAGGCCCGCTCGCTTCTCTTGGTGGCTCCTGCCAAGCCAGCTCCCGTCTCGCCTCTGCTTGTTTGTATTGTTCGTCTGTCAACCATGTCTCCACGTAGATTTCCAGCGCAGCTGATCTGTCTGGATGCTGGGAATCCTGGGGCTGGAAGCAGGTGAGGAAGGGAGTATAAAATGCGATCAGCGGGAACCTACCATATGATACTTATTCCGAGCCTTCTTAACCAAAGCGAGCCGCAACCGCTCGCCTTTGTCGCCGACCTTGTACTGAACCCCATCAACCTCCCACTCATCACCAACTCTCCGGTCACAGCAGAGATGATCCTTGGGTACATGTGAATCGCCGTTCGGGATGTCGCCAACTTCTTCAGACAAAACGTTCTTGCCCCTTTTCTTTTTGGAACTGCGCAGGAGGCGTCTTCGAGGAGTCTCGGAGCCAACTCCCTCGTCCTCGCTATCAAATGATTCAACTTCACGATCACGTTTCTGACCCCGCGCAGGCGCGTCTACCCCCCTCCGTACGATGGTCCGACGCTTACGGTGATGCGATACCCTTCCATTCTGGATGTCGTCATCGTCATCGCCTCCAAAGGTTGACCCTGCTTCTGCTCGATCACGTTTCTTACCACGCGGTACAGCCTTGAGTTCTGTTACTTCATCTTCATCAATCCCTTCCATCGCTTCATCAGCGGGCCCGTGGTCTTCGTCATGAGAGTCATTAACGCGTTCGGACCATTCCTGACCGGCTTTAAGTTGATAATCATCCCCATTTTGTTGGTCGAGGGTTTCCCCGGACAACCGCTGGGGTAAGTCAGCGTACTGAGTGTACCAGTCTGCTTGTCCATCTCCGTCTATGAATTCGCCACCATCTATGCGAGATTTTTTCGTGGTTTCGTGCTCGATGTCACCCTCATCTTCAAAGGAGCGCTTTCTGGACTCTTCGCCGCTATCCATGTTGATGTTGGGGTCTTTCCTACTCGTGCGACGGACAGGGGGCCGTTCGGCAGACAATTGTTCTGGAACGATTGCTCGACGATGTGGATTGGGATTGTAGCGACCAATGAAATCAAGAGAGTGGATCTCCGGGCGTTTGTTATCGTACGAGGCGGCATGATTCCCGGATAGTTGATCATCATAAAGCCGTACAGCTATATGCGGTGCAAGCAGAACACGCGAAGATCCGTCATGAAATAATGAGATGAACCACGTTTATCCCTGTACTTCTGGATGGACTCACTGGTTTCGGGAACCCGTTGCCTCAAGCCACGCATATCTTTCTGTGCATCGGTTCGCTGATCAACGGGCGGCAAATTGTGGTCTGACACATAATTGGTCGTCTTCTTTTGGTCTTGAGCCTCGCGTTCAAGGTGCGCACGCTTGGCTGCGGCATACGCTACAGCAAAGGGTCGACAGTCCGAGTCGGGGATTCCGTGCTTTCTACGCATCGCTCTGAAAAAACAAAATGAAAAGAGAGAAATATATTGACAACGGAGAACATACTTTCTGTACTTTAGTTCACGATGTTTCTTGAGATGCTCAAGGCCCCGCGCGCACACAATCCACATCAACAGACCGAGTCCCAGGAGGGCAGCCGACTTGAAAGCGAAACGATACTGAGAGAATGTGGCAAATAAGCCAGAGTCTGGTCTCTGCAATATGGGACCACCGAGAATGTCGGCCTGGTCATCGTGGAGAGCCATCGTCGGTGTCGGTAACTTGGAGAGAGCTTATGGTG
>JBBPUI010000034.1:0-55269 GCA_038094615.1 Heimioporus aff. retisporus | reverse complement strand
TTCGGAGGATAATCGTGCCAGAATACATCTGGAATGGTATTGCTCAACCTATGAACCATACCTTCCAAGTCACGTAGCTTTAACTTTCCAGACGTCCATTTGCAGCGCCGACAAGTCATGCGGACCGCGCCGTTGCCATCTTTGATGATGAAATCCATGGCTGCTGTCAGGCAAGACGGGGTCCCGCAGGCAGAGTATGAAATCCCCCATAACCTGAAGGGTGGAAAATGCAGGCCAATATGCCTCACGTTCACCTCCAAGCCTCGCTCGCGGTATATCACCACTACGCCAGTGGTGTGGAGGATGTTCAAATCTCGTCCAATTACTCTGGAGATGGAATCCCAGATGTCTGCGGTCTTGTCCACTCCGATCGCCTCGATGATATGGCTGAGAGCATTTTTCATCTGGTTCGAGATAGTGGACAAGTCTGCAAACCCGACCACGAAGTCGAAACAGTCCCTAAACTCGCGGCATCAGCTTAAGACCTGTGCGATTGGATCGTGGAAACACCAGATAACTTACTGGACTACTAGCTCCTTCAAATCATAGAAGTCTGTCTCCATCCGCATCACAGGACCGCATGTTGCAAGAAGGAGTCCTCTCCACCCTCCTCTCAGAAGGGGGGAAGTGCTATACCAGTCCCACTTGTCGGGCTTCACGAAGTTGCGGGCAGCTTGAGTAGAATGCGCCATCACTTGCAAAAAGTCCGCGGGGCAGAAGTCCTTCAATATGTCACTGACCCGTGCCGTACCCACATCCGTCCTGCCTTCATCCCATTGCAACCCTCCATTATGCATGTCAGCGTTTCCATCCAATACAATGAAGGTATTTGCAGGGATGTCTGACTTGACAGACCATCTGAGCATCTTCGTCCCAAGCGCGAGTCTCTTGTGGGCATCATGCTGCCCATTAGTACTCAATTTTGCTTTTATAATTGCCAACTGAATGAAACGTCCAGTTTCTGTTAATAAATGCAACGGAAGATGTGATGAACCCGGGGTGCTCACGTTAGAGGGGCAGGTAAGATATTGGTGCTCGAAGTCCAAGGTCAAGGCATCACGAATAAACTTGTCAACCCTGCCCGGCAGCCTCAGGTTCACTAAGACCAGCGGCCACGTGAGCTTCGCCCTCTTTCTTCCAGAGTACCCAGTAAAAGTGTACTATCGATGGGAGCGGGTCATCGTCCCACCCGTCGAGACAATTCAAAAATAAACACACCTCAAGACATTGGTTTCGGGGTTGGTCAGGAAGGTTTCGCCAACGCTTCATATTACAGAGTATGCACAGAAAGTCTTTATTGCGATCCACAGTATCAAAGAGTATGCAACCACTTCCATGGCGCTTTGATTGCTCGCAAACGCACGCGCCGCAATCTAGGCAGACATGTCGTCTTTCGGACATGTGGTCACCGCAGAATGAACAATAATCTTTGTTCACAGTAAGGCGCACGTCGTCTGGTGCGGGGTCTGGGCCTATGATGCGGTGCATGTAAGTAGTCTATGTCTGATCCACTTGCTTGAGTTGAACTCGCCATCTAGTTCCATCGCATCTCCGCTTGCTGGGTTGGCTTCCTCGCGGATTTCAACCGGGCTAGCATGCTCGCACGTTCGAGGTCGTTTGATCTTGATAAATATCTTCTGGGCAGGTGCCTCGCCGGTCATCAATCTCAGCCTTTTCCGGACGGGAGCCATCAAGACTTTTCTGTACTATTACCTTATTTTTACGACTTGAAAATAGCGGCAGTGCCGTCTACAAAATTCGCACTTCTAGGAAGGTCTTTCCCACCACCTACATTTGCGCTAGTCGCTCAGTATCGGTTCAAGTAGCTCGTCGCAAGCTTTCGTTTGCATACACCTTCATGAATGTACACTTTACAAATCCTTTAATTGCTCTCACCTGAATATATAAAGTCACCGTGTCCCACACCTGCCGTCAACGGGGTTGCTCTATTCGGACCCTTCCGCGCCCGATCAATGGCAACAACAGGCAGAGCTCTGTTTATTTGTTTTGTTTTGTTTTGGTTTTATTTTTTTTTCAGCCCAATATGTTTTTACACGCAACTGAAGGGTCGAACCCTAGTCGCGTTTGCACCAGCCACAACTCCCTCCGAGACAATGCCTTTCTACGATCACGGTACCCACGCCGTTATCTTCCTAGAGTGCTATCGCAGCCGGATTGGCGTTCCCGGTGGACAGCTGATGAACGTCAAGGTCGTGTGCAGACGCGGAATGACTACAACGATCCACGAAGACAACTCTTGTCGGATAGTTCCGTCCCTGAGATCAACGTCGAGCCTCCGGTGACTGCTCGTTCCTCCCCTTCATGACCGTTTATAGATTTGCTCACGTTAGACAAAGAAAAAAGGAATACGAAAATAGTAGCCAGGGCCTCCGTCCGATGCACCCTCGAGAGGACACGGGCACGGTCCCGTCGAGCACGGCCTGTTGAGTCCCGACCACGCGCACCACCCGCTGCCGATGCCCGGACCACCAGCACCAGCACCACCTCTTCACCCCGTTTCGTCGAACGGTCGGAGTGCGCCAGTGTCGGGTTCCCCCGCGAGTCGTCACGCGAACTCGGCGGGTGAACAGATCTACAGTCATGGCATTCCGGACGGACGGTTTTCGCCGGTCTTCCTTGGGCCCTCGTCGAACGTTGGCGGTGGTGGGGGTGGTGCTCCACCACAGGCACCGGTGATTCCTGGTGCGTCTTGGCGGTACTCGGTGCCGTACATCTTGTCGACATCGAGCGAACGTGACCGCGACCGCGACCGCCTACAGGAGCGGGAGCGGGAGACGGGTCGGTCGAAGATGACCCGACATTTCGTCACTAACCTTGGGTTGTACAGTACCTCGAATGATGCTCATTCTCCGTAATCGACATGAAAAGATGCAGGAAGCATGTATCAACTTGGTCGGTCATATTGGTTGGCCCCTTGTTCTGATTTGTATCCCTGTACTCATCTCATTCCCAGCCGATCATGGTGCTGGGTTTGTCCCAGCATGGGAGCGGATGTGTATCTGCCTCGAGCTGTTGGACCTCTTGAAGGCACACAAGAAGGGTATTCGACAAGCCGCTGTGGACTTGTTTGGCTACATAGCTAAGAGTTTGGGCCCAGAGGATGTCCTTTTGATGCTTCTCACCAACCTTCGTGTGCAAGAATGTAAAAGTCATGTCTGTGGTACTGTCACTGTCACCATTGTAGCTGAGACCTGCAGATGTCAGTATTCACTGCTATCCATGGTTCCTGTAAGCTAACATTATCTAACTTCCATGTGTATCCCTGCTATCCTGAATGAATATCATACCATGGAACTTAATGTATGACGGGTTGTCTCAAGCAAACTCAAATTACAGCCTAGGTTGAATGCTAGAGGTATGCATGTGCAAAGTTCTCATCCTCTCTCCCATTTGTCATTCTCACCATCCTCTCCACCCAATGTGTCATCCCTGGGGTCAAGGTCTTCTCCCTCACCATCATCCTCAACTGTGAGTGTCTGGTCCAATCTAGAGCACCCAAACTCATCCATTTTGTCCAGCAGATTATTATCTACATCCATGTGATCTGACTACATTTTCAAGTGGGGAATGGAGGTGAGAGAGCTTATTCCAAGAGAGTGCGAGTGGGTGCATCTCGCATATCATGGACTCAGAGACAAGAGTCACCCGTTCGACTCTGCGTTCGCGCTCCAAGACGCAGGGCTGACGGTCCAGCGGATCAGCCAGCTGGACCTGAAGCATGTCGAATTCGCGTACCTGTCGGCCTGTCACACGACAGTCGGAGACGAAGAGAGCCCAGACGAGTCGCTCCATCTGGCGGCGGCGATGCAGTTTGCCTGGTTTCGATCGGTGATCGGGACGATGTGGGCGGTGGAGGATGCTCAGGCGATCAAGTGGATCATACGTGCGCGGCGTATGCGTTGTGGAGGACGACGAGGTCGGTGAGGGTGCGGTGCCCCTTGATCCACGGGTTCTCTACGTGCATATCGGTGCCTAGACCCGGCGTCGTGCGCTGTGTACGTTTTCTCTCTCGTGTGACTGCTATCGGTAATGCTATCACTTGCCCCACGAACACGAGTAGACACCGCGGGCATTCGCCTGGAAGATTGTTGCTAAATGAGGACGCTGTTGCATTGCGGACGAAAAGTATGAGAAATGAGTCAAAGGATGGTAAAATGTACAGGAAAATTAAAATTTGACGACAAAAATCAGGCAAGAATCAGGTAGCTATTTCTTGAAGTTTGCAATAATATTTAAGCTCTAATTTTCCAAATAGTACATTACATTCCATCTGTACAATTGTGCCCCGGAATTGATTACTCGAGTGTGAAGTTGGTTGCTCAAAGATTGCTTACTAATTCAAGCACCGGATTTGAGATTTTCTTGAGTAGGCAACTTTACTTGCATGCCGCAGGTACCAGAGCCACTTTCCTTGCCCCGAATTTCTCGTTGCAAGGAGAGATTGTGCATTCGATGTAATCACACCGTTTTTAAGTTCACTACTGTTTTGATTGCCCGTATTTTACTCTGTAGGCTTCAAATTTATTGGTAGCTTAGTGGGTCGTGAGGTACTGGTCGAATTTCTCATTGGTGGTATACTCATCACTCTTGTATTCTGTCCACCAAATCTCAAGTATTTGTGTCAAAATATGTCCCCCAGTGGCCTCAATCAAACTTTTCGTCCGTTGCCACTCGAGAGTGTAATTTAGGACTCATTGTCTTGTTCCTGTGCCTGCCAAATTGGGAACGTTGACTGTCGCTGGTAGGCGCTGAAGCGCATCCGCTGCGCTGCGCTGTGAAAACAAAAAGACGATTATTTACGCTGTCAATCGCCTACACTTGTAATCTACATAATCTATGGCTAAATTCAAAGATAGATTATGGAAACTGGTTCAACATCCATGTTCTCATTATCGACGAGCATATCGCGTACGTATTCCACCACGCCCAATGCAGCATGACGGAATGGGGCACTGTAGCCGCGACCAAAGTCTTTCACAGTGGTCCACAGTGCAGAGAAGATCTTCTGGCTACAGTAGGTCAGAGTCACCACGGGCTATGCCACATTAGCATAATAAGTACTACAGTGCGCTGCCCACTCACATCATCTGCTTGCGCGAGTTTCATGGATATGAGGCCAGTAGCAAAGGCGACCAGGCAAAGGATTGCAACGGTAAAGATCGACATGTGGCTTACAAAAAACATTGCGAGATGTGATATGATAATAGGCTCGCTGCTCGAGCATACCGCTGAAACGTCTTGTAAATCCTGGTAGCAACTGTGGCAATCGGTGGTTGTTGTATGTTGAAAACCATCTGACCTACTTCGAGAATGAGGTAAGCTCCAGATAATGATACGCGTTTCTTCGTGGGTTTGGGCCGTCGCTGCAGCGATCACGGTGCCAGTAGAATAGTCGGCTGCCTATGAATATAGGTCAGCCGCATTGTTGCACACTTCGTGGACGCCTTACAGCGATGGCCTGTATCAACTGTCCTGTACATGCCACATAAACCTTGCATTATCCTGAGCCATTGCTAAAACACGTACCTTCATGCTCCAAGAGTTGTAGCGAATCGCCAGATATGGTGTCCCAAACAGGCACTCGACCATCAAGTGCGCCGCATGCCAGCTTGCTATCCGGAATGGATGTGACCTGGACAGGAACATTTAGGTCTTTGTTAGCTCTGTTGCTTGCAGGGCCCTTGAGGCGAAGCTCAGGATGGGCTTGTTTTTGACCGTATATGTCAACCCCATCGCAAAGATTGTAGATGGCAACTCTCCCATCAGGTAAAACGGCAGCATGGCCACTGAATCGTGATTAATTTTAAAAGAGAGGCATGGTCACGGTGTCCTTACATAAACCGATGACCATGTATTGGATTGATTTGCCAAAGGATGTCGGACGACTCAACATCCCAGCAACTATAAAAGAATTCACAGATAAATCACCCAAGATATTGAGTAGTCAAACCCTTACACTACACCATGGTTTAAGTAGGCAACGAGTAGTTTAGTACCTTTTTTTTCGAATGAAATTGCCCTCGCACGTATCCTCGTGTCGACCCCTGGAGCATTGAGCAGCTCAGTCGGCTGTGGAAATATTTTGAAGGTAGCACATGTTTCTGAAAGAAATCGTTAGGTTCGGACCATCACATGTTTTATGCTGAACGAAACTGTTACCGGCTTTCTTCGCCATATGCAGCTCAGACCCTGCCGCAAATGCCATGTTTCCGCTGTAAAGGTCGCTCGCAATTGCCAGGATTGCAGCCTTTATTCCTGTAAGGACCGCATTGGTAGGCTTAGTATCCTAGAACACAATTAGGGCACATTTTCAAGTAGAAGTGATATAGAGTTGTTTCAAAGCTCACCTGAAAGTTCTCAATGACGGCAAGGGTGCCATCCAAACAACCGACATAAGGTCGGGATTGCGAGCCCCAGGCTAGACTGACCGCTGCGCTTTGGAATAGGAAGCGATGTTTCATGGTGCCAGTGAGTGGCACCCATAAGATCACACTACAATCCTCGCTACTGCTGGCAAGGAGGTGACCTGTTGGGGAGAAAGCAAGCGCCGTCATTGATTCAGTATGGCCTTCCAATGTCCGGTCTTGAGAAAACATGCTGCCTTTGGGGTTCACCTGCATGTCACGGTTGTAGTTCAACTTTAGTCGATAATTCCCAGTCCGAACGAATCACCCAGTGCGACTTCGAACGAAAATGGAATTTAATACACGTGTAACTACACTACGCACTAGAGGCCGTGGATGGCAATTTTGCCTTGCTACGGATCCTGCCCTTATATGTGGATCTAGTTTTCTTGGTGACCCATGTGGGCTCGTTAGAATTATTCACGTAAAGTCTGTAGTCAGCACGCGTAGGGTGACAATGGCCATCGCTAATTCCACTAGACCATTCCTGTCCTTCCCGCAACCAGATTTGAACCTTATTGTCCCCGTAGTGATGCGCGTACAAGTCGCCGGTCTTTGCATGAGGACAGGAGGGTGGCTTGGACAACGGCTGCCCATGTCGTGAGCGATAACACACCATCGATGTTTCGGTGTTTCGAATCTTGTGCTCCTGACGTTCCGGTGTAACGTCAAGGTCATAAGTTTTTTGCGACTCGGGCCTGTATACCGTCAGTTTCTTTGCGTGTATCACATTTCCATGTAGTATACTTACATTGGAGTAGTAGTCTTAGTTTCCGTACTTCCATCTAGCGTGTCGCTTCCGGGGAAGAGTTGGCGATGAATTGGGACGGACTGATGAAACATTTACTACATTATAAAGGTATTTATTTGATGTTGGGACTCACATCAGTGTCTAATAGCTCGTCCTTAGTAGCCATGGCCGCGGTAGTGGCACGCCGAAAGCGAGGAAAACTTTGGCGATAGATAGGTATCACCTAAAATAGTGGTGTGTAAATTAGTGCGGGGGATGAGCTGGTACCGGTGAGTTACATACATCACTCTCTGCCCTTCGCTGTGGTCGATAAGGGTCCTGGCTGCCCCGGAGCGTTTGACGCGGGATGCAGTGGTGCCGTGCACTTTCATGATCTTTGCCACTCGCCTGCTAGCATGAAAATTGAGACTGTTTGAAGGGAGGCGAGTTGGAGGAGGGGTGTCTGAGGGATGGCGCTTTTATTCCATGATATGACAATGACGACGATTATGAGATCTAACAAAGGGAATATTGCATTGAAAGGGAAGGGTGGTCATAGCCTAGCCCGGCATTGTCTGGGGAGCCTGCATCATTTAACTCCGATTCTTCGTGTCACCGCTGTGCTGCACTCCAAGCCTGCATCCGGAAATACTTGCGACTATCACCTAGCTATGGTTCTTTAACAGAATGTAGGTACTCTAGTAGTCAAATTAGACAGATCCGTAGATCGTACAAAGCGCGATATCAGTACATCATGGGCTCTTCTTTGCGCTCGAATGCATCTGCCCAGATATCTACATTATTAAGAACGGCGGTCGGCTGACTAGCAGGCAGACGAAATGAAGTGGTAGCAGCTTCGATAAGCTCTCTGAGCGCAAATACTTCCATGGGGCGATCCTCCACCACAGCACGACACATCGGACAATTGTAGAGTGGGATATAAATATGCTTGTTCCCAAACAGCTCTGCAATATTCTCCACAGTGTACGGCGCATGCTTCAAATGTTCTGGGACCCTGTCGCCGTAATTCCGGACCTGTTTTTCAAGATTAATGTGAAACCACTGTTTGAGGCATGCATAACAGGACGTGTGACCGCATTTGCGGAGACTGAGATAATATGTAGTGAGCATGAGGGTCTCAAAATGACGAAGAGTGCATACATGAAGGGTCGATCGCAGGGGAGACGACATACTGAACACTGGGTTACAGTACCAAAAACCGTTGTAAACTGCACGACATTAAGAAAGTGCGAAAGGAAGTACAAGAGGGTACTTACATTTTCGATTGTAGCGCGCAGGATCTTCAGGCTATCCTCAGCTTTCCGGTGTTCGTTTTTCAGTGCAACGACTTCCTTGAAAGACATTAGTTTAGTACTAGAACCAGTTGACGTCCAAACTTACTTGTCATGCTGCCTTCAACTCTTGTTCTAGAAATTCCATGATTCGCACCACCGCCTGTGGAAAGATCACTCAGTCGTTAGGACAAGAATGGAATAGACTGAAAGACGACTCACGTGAGTGGTGCGTTCTCATTCATGTATGTCATCGGATCCCGAGGAGGGGGAGCCGGTGGGGAAATGAGGGTGGATGTGACGCTGGGGATTGCGCAGTGGTGACGTTCGACACTGACGATGGGGATTGAAGCGGCGAGAGGGGGGCATAGTGCGAACGATAAAGTGAAATTGCGATAGATTGGGAGTGAACTCGTCCGATATTTAACAAATTGGAGACAAAGGATGGCCAGCAGGCAAGGTATGACGTAGTCCCTGTTCACGTACCACTTTCACCTCTTCACATTGATCCACCGGATCAAATTGATACTGACATCTGAAAGGATTCGTGAGTGCTGGTAACGGTGGTCACTCACTCACAGTGTTGCAGAATTGCCTGCCGGCACATGATGTCCCAGATCGACCTCGATCATGGCGTCGGAGTATGGCGGTACTATGTATGAAAGTGCCTTTGTGAACGCCATCGCCCAAGCGACACCAATGGTCACCATTCGTTGACAGTGGTGCGTCCTGATTTATCTCGCTTCCTGCCCTTTGTCTCTCTCCTTAGGTGCTCAGGTATGTTACTCAACTAAGGAGCCCCCTTACCACTCGACCCTTACTTCCTTTTCAGGGACTCGGACGAACCAGAGGCTCTTCGTCACCAGCTAGATCCAACCCCACCTGGACCTCAAGTTACGCCCCTGCCTTCGGTTATTGTAACAGCCCCTCATGCTGTTGCACCCGCCCCTCAGGCTGCTACCCCCGCCCCTCAGGCTGTCGCACTCACGCCTCAGGCCGTTGCATCTCTCTCGGCTTCGGATGCTCTTCTCCCGGCAAAATCAACCGCGACCTTGCCCCCAGACCGCACATTGGCAACGACATCGGCGGTTTCGGGTCCTCTAGTATCCGCACCCCCCAATTCAAAACGACGAGCGGGACGCGATTGGGAGGATGGACACCATAACTTGAAGTCTACCCGACGTGGACGCAATTCAGTTGCCCCCCAGATCCAGCGGCCCATAATTCCGACGCATCCCCTCACTCAACCCCAGGTACAGATGCCGGCCAATCTCACACCCGAGGAGGAGGCCGCTGCGTATCAATCTCAATCCAACCTCTTGAATACTGTGAATGCTTACTTGCATGGTGGAATAGTAGGTGCGCCTCTGTAAAGACGATCAAGCTTTCTAATCGTGTTCCAGGGCGCAATAAAAGCAGCTTTCTCAAACAACCAAGACGGCTCAGAGTCATCCTCAGAGCCTGAGTCACACGAAAGCTGGGGTTTGGAGCAGTCACGCGAATCCACTCCAAGGCCCTCAGTGAGAAGGGGATCTACTACTTCAAACGTGTCTGCAACGGTAAGGTCTATGTTACTTCTTGGTTGGTTTTCATTGAAAGTCTGTAGTTCTGGACCGATGGTCTGGACCCATCTGTGGCAACCTCGGCCGGTGGGAGGGTTCCTGGCGTGCACAAGGACAAGGGGAAAAACAAGGCAAACAACACTGACTCTACTGACCCTGGGCCACGAGAACAACCAGCTACACCACAGGTGAGTACTTTCCTATCGATCCCTGATAATCTACGATTTGACTTATTGTTTACCCTTAGTTCAAGTTTGCTAGGTTTCCGCCTTGGCCAGGGACGGATGACACGGGGATGCCAACCAATCCTCAGGCACCACCTTCCTCGTCTTCCCGCGCAGATAAATTTCCTGGTCCTTCTCACGCGAATACAGATGCCAGTGGAGCAGTATCCGCAGGCAGTCTCAGCCACATGATGTCGCATTTCTCTCAAGGAATGGATCGTCTTCTTATGTCGATCCAACGTTCTCAAGCGGCATCGCAGGATGTGCTTCTAAAGTCGATACAGGAACTGAAGGCTACACTAGCAGCTGGACCGAATGATCAGACCGCTTGTAGTCATTCAGAACAGGTCGGCTTCCCCCTCATCAAGCAGGGTAGACGAGCCAAAAAAACGGAAGTATTTCATTCCTTCCAATTCTGCGACAGTAAACCCGCGGGATGAAGAGGAACACAAGAGCTTCATGGTATGTCCTAATGTATTCGTATGCACATGGAGTAACTTGTTTTTAGGCTTGTATACGTGCCCACAGCTTGAAATTGCTCCGTATTCCTGATTACAAGTATCTTGGTGCCATCAAGTGTACGCTGACAGAAGAAGAAGTCCAGACCTTTGAGTTGGATGAGCTAGGAGCGATTGAAGTCACGGCTACATCCTTTCGGATCAACTGCTTAGGCAGCTGTGACTCGCCGTTCAACAAGACTGTTTCACTCGTCTTCGCAGACGACTTTCTTGATAAAGTCAACAATCACGGCTGGTATTCAGATGCAAATATCCTCCTCCGGTACCGTAGGACTCACATCGTGACCTAAGCATTCTAATCGCACATGAGCTACATCAAAACGCGTTCTAGACAGGTTGTTTTGGAGCCCAAGGAGAATCCACAAAAAGCTAGGGAACGTAATGACCTTCGACTCCAAAAGTCATCTCGGGGATCTCGAAAAACTCGAGTGAGTGGTAATTTCTATCCTGCTGACCAAATCTAATCTAACCGCCCCTTAGCTTTTCAAAGTACGACTCGATGCCATGGTGAACCACCCAATACTTTCCCAACACATCCCGCTGGTGCAATATCTTGGCACACAGGCGGTCAGCTCGGATGAATCAGAGGGTGGGCCTCGACGCACTGTCAACTATCCGAGAGTGTATCCGAGGTGGCGAAGCGACAGACTAGCAGCGTTGATGTGGCAAGCAGACGTTGCTGCTGACCGAATTCTCTCGCTCCCCATGGGTACCCGGAAAAAAGCTGGTGGCCTTGCGCGAAGTCATCCTCACTCGACGACGTTCAATGACGATGCGCCAGCTCCGGTAGGGCTTCCCAGAAATTGTTATAATGCAGACTGGCTTGCACAGATACCCTCGCACCTTTTGAAACGGTTACAGGTGGTTGACGGTGACTACAACTTTGGATCCTTAGAATCGAGTCCTTCACATGTTTCATCCGTTCAGCAGTCTTCTGATCAGTCATCGTCATCATCAGGACCATCTACACAATCCTCAGATGCTTCCTCCGCAAGTCGGCCCCAGCCTCCCTCCGATCAGTCATCAGCTGAATCTGCCGATTCGCGCATATATATGTCAATGGATGTGTAGCACGAGTCATTAGGCGGTCTCAGATATACTATTAGTCAGGTGGTAACTTCTGAATTAACATGGTAGAGAGAATAGGACGTCTGTTTTCCGCAGTAGGAACAAATCATTACTATTTTTGACTCGCTTAATTCAGCTAGACGTCGCCTAGTCACAGTATGATACACGTATTTTTACTGATCCTTTGGCATTAATCTATGGATGTTGGCAGATGGCACTCAGACTGAGCGGTTATGATTTCATAGTCGTTCTGTGGCAAGAACTCACAATTTGAATACAGAGCATGTTGGAAGCATATGTAGCCAATCGTCCATAATCGTTTACTGGAGACCAATTTGTCGAGATAATGTCGAGCTGATCACGAGGCCGTAATTCATTCTCGGTCTTTGCCACTACCGACTATTTAACCATTTTTGCACTTATGAAACAGGTACTCAGTCAAGCGTAATGTTTCACCTCAGCACCTAGTTACTGAGTCGAAACATGAGTTGGAACAGACTATAGTACTACAGCTTCCTAGCCTTCACCCTTGCCCCATTCTGCCCTACCTTATTTTTAAGATACATTTTTGCGAAGTCTCTTGCTGGCCACAAATGCTGATAACTATTGAGAATAGGGTACTGGGTTGTAGCCTGTGACGCATATGTGAACAGGTGAAGAAGAAATGCAGTGAGCTTACTGCTTGATAATATTCCATGAGTGCCGCTGGAGTTTGATTGTGGAATGGGCGGGAAGTATCGAGATGCTTCTCACACACGGCATCCAGACTGGTCTGCACAGGCATCCAGACGAAGTCAAGCGTTGTCAATACATAGTAATCACAAATTTACCTGCACTAATCTATAAAATTCTTCATCCCAAGCTAACACTTCGCGCAGCACATATCCGCCTCCATTTGGCTTGGAAAGCGGCCCTCGTGGGAGGGGGGGGGATGAGAACATTTCCTCCAGTGCTCGCTTTTGTGGATTTTGGTGCAGAACCAGACACAACGTGAAATAAGTTGCCATCACTGGCAGCAACTGAAAGGTAAAGGTATATCCAGCTGAGTCGCTGAGAGGACTGACAAAGAACGTACTCTGTGAGGATGTAATACTGTCATTGAACTATGTTCAGCGGTCCGCCCTTTTCCCGGCAGCTCCCAGTTACCCTGTTTCATACTCTCCTTTAATTGTGGGCAATCTAATCAAAGTTCAAATGTTCACCACTACTAAGTACTTTATATATGGCCCCACACCGCTCAATTGGTCATTGTCACGGTAATCCCTCTCATTTCCAACTCTTCGCGTCCCTACCCCCCGACAGTGTTCTGCACCCCTGACAACCCCCAGAGTCTCCATCTAGGCCGTCGTGGCCCCTCTGTCGTATGACGTTCAAAAAGATGTTCTCTGACATCGCCTTTTCGACGGTATGTCCTTCAAAGTCGCTCTGCATGGAAAGGATGTAGAAAAGTCGGGCGAGCGACATGGCGCCATCATCCTCATTTCTACTTTCGCTACCAGACCCGAGGACACTGCCTTGCCGGATGGGGGCTCCAAACTGTGTAGCCATGTCGTCGGCGGGGAGTGCGTCTGGTATCCGATTCATGAGCAATTGGGCTCGGACCGCGCCTTCCGGGTAGGACACGAAAAGTGGATCTGACACATAGCATAACAGGCGGTGAGGTCCTCGGTGGTGCCAACAGCTATTGTGCGCATGCATAGAGACGAGTGAGTTGCATGGATGGGCTGTGCGCACTGGACTTACCAAGCAGCTTTTTCGAAATGATGCCCACTTTGCTGGCAAGTGCCAACGCTTCTTCCATAGAGTCTGGTGAAGATAGAGCGTGTCAAGATCAACTGTGCTGGAGGATGAGCCATGCGGAACAAGGGTGCAATTGTACGAGTGGTGATGACGACTGCCTTTCCAACAGTAACGTAGAAGCGTACCCCACATATCTCTTCATCTTGACATCAACCCCGATTGAAAACTCGACTGTGAACACCATGGAGGGATTCCCTAAATGGATCTACTTTCAGAGGAGGAAAACAGGAGGTCAACAAAGTCCCAGAGCTCACCGATAAGTGCGATCACCAGTCCAATCTACGCTGATTTCCGCCCGAGTACTGACTCGCAAGCCGGTTTGTGTACAAGTGGAGAGACGTTGCGACCATGAGCGATTTCACGTTCGAGTTCAGCTCTGGTCCACACCTGAGCCCCTTGAGTGGTCCATAAATCGAAAAGTACTCTCGGATGGTTAGCTGGGCGTCGATGGCGGTAAGCTGCGGGCAGACGCCGAGCACGAGACGGGCCTTTCGAGGAGAGTTAATGATGGAGATGCCTTTAAACTTGGCATTGCCGCCTATATGCCAATGAACCGTCTGTAGAGACGAGAGACGAGGAGGAATGGATACGTACGAATCACGTTAAATGTCGTCGTCTTTCCTCGTTCGGGCCAAGCAAGGCAAGTATAACATCCCCGGGGACCCCAAAGGAGAGGTCATCCACCACCCTGTTCCTATCGTACGACCTGGTAACATGGAGCACGTGCAGCGCCTCGCTCGATTGTTCGACGCCCATCACTTCCCTCTCTCCACTTCCCTTTCGGACTGCCAACTCTATCGCCTTCTCCCTCGCCCCTGGTTCACGTGACGCTCGGCTCCTCTCTCTACAGCAACTGCCTGAGATTAACCGGTAGACGAGTCAACATGTAGATCGCAGACGCCCCGTCTCCCTAAATTTCAACTCTCTTTAGCCGAGTTGGACCATTGAACTTGCCTCGACGCAACATACCGGCGACCCCATTCGCTGGGCGGTAAGCGAACTGATTGGTGCTCAGATATCGTCTGCAATGCAGATGCGGCTTAGCTGGGCAGCGTCGCTCAGTGCCCGACCATTCTCTTCCCCCCAATACACATCTCCTTCCAGTCCAACCCTAACCTTGAGGCCCAACGAAGAAGGTCCTATTCTCCTTTAATCATTTCCCAAGCGACCATAGTTCTCTGACGACCCGATCCAGGACATACCCCCCCTTCTCCATCGACAGCTCGTGGAAGCCCTTAACCTTATCTATATACCCCATCCCATACGGACAACAGCCAATCTCACCATACGCAATAGCTCAGGCCACCTCTCCTCGCCCTTACCCTTGCAAATACACGACCTACCAATGGCATTCGATAACGTGCTCGTCCTGTCATCTCGTTCGTCACCCGTAAAATCACATTTCTCTTCATCACCCTCCAGCCCCGTGTCCGTCAAAAAAGGTTGGTCCAGACTTGGCTGTGTGAACGGCTTTTGTTGTTCCCCTTTCACCAAAATTGTGTTATAGGGTTGTGGCAATGTCGTAATGGTCTGGAGTTGGCGTGAGTGGGAATGTGCTGTCAGGCGATAAAATATAGAGGTCCAAACAGAATGGCACTGTGGAATGCAGCGCGTGCCTCGTGGGCATTCAAACGCGCGTGCCTTGCATGGTTGATTAATGATTCGTGACGGTCGCACCACTTCTCTGATGATAATGATGACAATAAATGATGTACTTCATTTCCATCTTTCCTGTTTCTTCTCATTTTCGCTCCCTGTCGAGGTTAGTCAACGAATCACGTGTGTCAGAATGGGGCATTATCGTAGGGATTGGTACTAGATAGCTATCAGCTGGATTAATCTACAAAGCAACAATTTTGATCTGCGGCGATCGATTGTCCATTCCAACCGATCAATGTCCAGAAATTCTCGGCCCAGCACAAGAAGACGCTGTACTTGTGAAGTATACCAATGCAGTACTAGCAAAGACCCGGACCCTTCAACCCATGCGCCGATGCCTGGGCGGCTACTAGCACCGTCCACCTATCATCAGCATCAACGTGATGATAAAATTTGGCATTCTGCCCGGGCGCACACTGCAGATCCAAGTTTGCTGGTGGCAATTACACAATCTTCCCGAAACACTTCACAAGATTCGGTGGTTTTCTCAAGGGTTTCCTACAGCGAGGCACAGGATCGCTCCCTGAATCAAGCTTGCAACGTACCCAGCACTTCTATTAGTATGTGCCAGGCAAGTTCCTTCATAATAATTTCACATGTTCAAAATAGTGCCTCGAGTGTCGGGATCTACATCTGCTGTCGGTGCAGCTCATTTTCATAACGATGATTGTGACATACCCGATGCCTCTACAGGTATGTACCAGAAAAGCTCGTTCAGAACCATTTTATATTTTCAAAACAGCACCTCGAGTGTCAGAATTTATGCCCACAGGGAACGTCGGTACAGATCATTCTTACAATGCTGGGTCGTGCGCCAAACATACGACATCTTCTGGTGATCCTCATACCCAAAACTACCTGCCGGGTTGGCAAGAACTATGTCAGTATCGGATGCTGTTTGAATTAACTGTCGCAAAATATTCTGGCATTCCATCTGGACTAGTCTTTGACCCACCCCCTTCGGAGAATGCTGGGACGACTCCCGGCAAGCTTGATACGAGAATGTCTCGATCTTTCGTCCTCCACCAACAACATATCGTGAACGTTTTGGAACTTGTCAACTGTATATCGACTGATGAAGATACGCCTGTTGCCCATGACAAGACGAATCTAGTTTCTGAAATACAGGCCCATTTGTCTTATCTAGACCGTATAGTTGAATGCGAGTGGTTGCATCAAAAAACCCAAAATACGCCAGTTAGACCTGGGGAGCGAGTGTTCCTGCCAGAAATTGTCGGGACAGGTAAGCATCTTCAATCTTATATACCGATTCGCATGACTGATGCCCGCCTAGCTCATCTACACCACAGATTTGATTCACTCCGACACATCCCTCAGTATCTCCTTTTGGGCATGCTTACAGCGTGCATACTCTACGTCATGGGCGGGCTCTCAAGAAATCAGTCCAATTTCCTCTTGGTGATGCTACAGATCATTATTATCTCGACATCGACGAAGGTGATTGATGAAATTATGCATGTCAGTTTTGGTGGATCTGTCGGAGGCATGAAGAAAGAGATACCAGTGCTTACAGCGGATTGGCCAATTGACATACGGACCGCCCTTCAGGCTTTCAATGTCGACCCTACGCTACATGGCTATGTATGCTGTGTAGGGTGTTTCTGCCTGTATGGCCCCTTTCCAGAAGGTGAAAAATCCTTCGAACATGTTCCTCCAACTTGCACCCATCGGGCGACGCCATCAAGTGACCCTTGCAACAAACCCCTTTTCCCTGTGAATGGTGCTCGAAAGCCATCCAGACGGTACTGGTTCCAGCCCCTCTCATCTTGGATTGCACGACTGCTTTTACGAGATGATATTATGCGATCACTACGGACAAGCTTGGGGACACCAGTCTCAGCCCCTATCATGGAAGATATTTGGGATGGGTCAGTTTTCAGGGAATTCAAAGACCCTGATGGTCGCCCTTTTTTCGATTTCAATCCGAACATGGAGCTTCGTCTCGCTTTTGGCCTGTTCGTTGACTGGTTCAACCCATTCGGCAACAAACAAAGCGGAAAAAAAGTATCGGTTGGCGCAAGATACATGATCTGTTACAATCTTCCAATCCATCTCTGATTTCGCATGGAAAATGTTTATCTAGTCGGTATTATCCCTGGTCCAAAGGAGCCGTCTGAAGACCACATCAACCAAATTCTTCGGGTTCTCGTCGATGATCTTCTGCAAGCATGGTCACCTGGCTTTCAGATTGACCAAACTGCGAAACGCACCTATGGCTGTTTGGTTCGTTGTGCGGTCATTCCCTTGATCTGTGATCTACCAGCCGCACGCAAAACCGCCGGCTTTGCTGGTCTAGGTCTCTATGAAGGGAAGTTTTGTTCCTTCTGTCTGCAAACCCACAAGCAAATCAGTGAAACGAACACCTCCTCTTGGCGACGGCATTCATGGACAGAACATCTTGCAATAGCAGCAATGTGGAGAGATGCGCCAACGGAGTCCGTCAGAGCACAGATTTACAAACAGTATGGTATAAGATGGTCAGAACTTCTGCGTCTGCCATACTGGAATCCCACCCAGTTTACTGTTATCGATGGCATGCACAATCTTTTCGCTGGGGATCTTCAACATCATTGCCGTAACGTATTTGGCATGAGCACAAGCCTGTCGTCTACGGTGCAATCTAAAATTCAACCCCACACGCCGGAACAACAGCAATGTGAATTTGATTCTGGAATTGAGGCCATCAGGCTTGGTTCAGTCCATAACCTGACCCGCCTAAGGCGAGGGTATATTGTATCGCTTGCTCGTGCTAATAATATTACTCCCAACTCAACGGCTGTCGATGCAAATCCGCTACAGAGGTTGACGAAGAAAGATCAGGTGGCAGGGAAGGTTGACTATGCAAATGCTATTATTCAGTGGGTGTGTGATTCTGTCTAACCACTCATATGCATGCTGACTCTTCATGCCAGTATCAAAGCAACCCAGGGGCAGAGATACGATGCCCAAAGGTTTTTCCCCAGCCGGTCGTAGATCATGCTGATGCTTGTGAAAACGCTCCCACGGAGGTCATATTCAACCACATGGTTCTATCGGAAGTATGGAAGGATATGGCTAAGACAATACTGCCGACGTGGATTACTCGAGCACCACACAATTTCAGGAGCCCTAGCCATGGACAGCTCAAAGCAGATCAATGGCGAACAGTGTGTCAGGTCAACCTTGTCATCACTCTGTGTCGCATGTGGGGTGGAGCAGACACGGCAGAAAGAGATAGAGCCCTTCTCCAGAATTTCATGTCACTCGTGATCGCTGTTCGCTGGGCAACCACACGGATCACATCTAGTCGCCATGCAGCCATTGTTCAACAGTATCTGGCCTACTACGTCGCGACAACCAGTACAATCTTTGGGCCCCGTGCGCTAGTGTACAACAACCATGCTTCATTCCACATTCCTGAATGGCTTGAGGCATTTGCACCAGCTCATGGGTGGTGGGCTTTTCCTTTTGAACGATACAATGGCATACTTCAACGTTAGAGGACTAATGCTAAAGTTGGTGAGTTGTTACTACTCTAATTATCAACATCGAATCAATCTGTAATCTACAGGTGAGATGGAGCTCACAATTTTGAAGACATTCTGTCGAGGATGCAATTTCCGGGCCTTGATCACACGAGATATTTTCCCAGCCCCCTTACAGCAAAGGATGCAGACAATATTCCAAACCTTTTTCGGTTCTGGGCTCTCCCATGTAGTAGATGAGCTCACAGCTTCCCGAACGACAATGGACACCACTGAGGACCTGGAGCCAGTAGAAATTTTGACTCAGGGAAAGGTTCTCCCAAATCTTTCCGAAGAGTTGTACAATTCTCTGCTTGCAGCTATCAACAGAGGCTCCAATCGGCCATCGTATTCATCCTACCGTGAACCACCACAACCATCTATGATCATTCTTGAACCACATGCTTGGACAACTAGTGCGGTAGACATTGATGGGGTAACATTTGCAACTGCTCAAAAGCAGTTGGGTAATAGCTTTGTACTGTTCAGAAACACGACTAATCCAGCTGAACTGGCCGGTCAAATACAAGAAATCCTGATACATCGGCGCCTTGGCTCACAACCCGAGCAGACACTTATCACTGAGCACTTTTTTGTGGTCCAACAATTTCAGGAGCTCCACGAAGACCAAGCCCGCTATGACTCATACCGGTGCTTTCCCCTGTTATCCGTACGGTTCTGCAAAGACCAATTTCTCCCTGGGAACTGTATTGTTGCAAAAAATGACATTATCAGTCATTTTGCAACTTGCCTTGTTGATATCCCGGCACTCCCAGGATCTTCGCATTGAGTTGTTTTATCTTTGGATCGAGTAGGTTTTACATCTTAAGCTCTCAACTTGCTAATACAATGTTGGCAGCGCATGTAAACAAGTGGCAGAGTTGCCATGCAGGAGATATACCAGTTTTCCGTGTGACTGACATAAGGCAATGTATATACATTCCTATATTCCACCAGCAAAAGATCATTCTTAGCGATAACTAAGCGCAGCGCAGCGGATGCGCTTCAGCGCCTACCAGCGACAGTCAACGTTCCCAATTTGGCAGGCACAGGAACAAGACAATGAGTCCTAAATTACGCTCTCGAGTGGCAACGGACGAAAAGTTTGATTGAGGCCGCTGGGGGACATATTTTAACACAAATACTTGAGATTTGGTGGACAGAATACAAGAGTGACGAGTATGCCACCAATGAGAAATTCGACCAGTACCTCACGACCCACTAAGCTACCGATAAACTTGAAGCCTACAAAGTAAAATACGGGCAATCAAAACAGTAGTGAACTTAAAAACGGTGTGATTACATCGAATGCACAATCTCTCCTTGCAACGAGAAATTCGGGGCAAGGAAAGTGGCTCTGGTACTTGCGGCATGCAAGTAAAGTTGCCTACTCAGACACGTGCTCTTATTTTGCGAAGAAAATCTCAAATCCGGTGCTTGAATTAGTAAGCAATCTTTGAGCAACCAACTTCACACTCGAGTAATCAATTCCGGGGCACAATTGTACAGATGGAATGTAATGTACTATTTGGAAAATTAGAGCTTAAATATTATTGCAAACTTCAAGAAATAGCTACCTGATTCTTGCCTGATTTTTGTCGTCAAATTTTAATTTTCCTGTACATTTTACCATCCTTTGACTCATTTCTCATACTTTTCGTCCGCAATGCAACAGCGTCCTCATTTAGCAACAATCTTTCAGGCGAATGCCCGCGGTGAGATGTTATCTATTTTGCTAGCTCACAGATCAGACCTTGCAGTACGCAAAAATCCTACACGGTATTGCCCCGTGAATGCCTACCTGGACGACACAAAACTGTTCGTCATACCTATTTTTATCTCTGCTCGTGTATGTGCACGTCGTACGTTGGCGCTGCTTCGCGCATCTGCTTCACCGCAGGGGCTGACCTGCCAAGCGGTCCACAAGAATATCGAGGTGGAGTCATGATCGTGCATAGTGGGCGTATGCATCAAGGGTGGTAGAAAGCCTACATTTCTTAATTGCTGTCTGCAAAGAGCATACGCTAGCCAGTGACATCCCCCGCCACCCGGATTGCTCGTCCGACCCACGCAACGCGCCACTCGAAAAAAACAAGGTAAAAAAAGCCAACCAGCATTGCCCACCAAGCGATCAGCGTCGACGCGGTGTTAGCTTCATACTTGAAGTTGGGCTGAATGATCTGCCTGGACTTGTCGTACCTCGCCAGCCGGTGGATTCGACCATCGATAAGGTTGAGTCAGAATTTTGAGTCCTTGTCCTTCCGGTCTCGTTACCGGTGACGAAGTGCACCTGGGGGATGTCGTGTGAGTCGCGGAGGGTGACACCGATTTTGGGTCCCTTGCAAGCGGGCTTGGGGACTCCATCTTTTTGCCACACGATTACTCTCACTCCAGTTGCTCAAAATCAACTCGTGCGTAGCCTTTTTCAGCCCTCTACTGATCCCTAGCCCGTCCACTCCAGGTCCCGTCGTGTGTGCGTCGGCTTGGTCCATTTTTGCATCCTCTTTCCCTGGCCCCCTCAACTTTCGCCGTAGTCGCACTTATCGGGGAACTTCAAGTATGGCAGCTGGAAGGAGCTGTCAATTTTTCCTACCGACCCGCCTGTGTGAGCTTGTCCTCTGCTCGAGTGCCGCACTAACGTTCCAGTATGTGCTCAGCTTGCTCATCGCTTTACGCATTGATTGTATTGATGACGAACCAGGGTACAAGATCTACAGACGACGACGATGCCACAAATGCGAATAGGCCCAAATCTAGAGTGGGATGTATCAGATGACGACGACGACCAACACGAACACGCACGGAGACGGGATTTTGGATGCAGCGACAGGAAAGGAAGTGCGTCACGCGTCCATCGCGTCAGACGTTTGTTCTGAGTCTGATTCCAGGCGGAGCGCAAGGAACGTCAGCCAAACGTGCGTCAAAGTGCGTGTCGTCGCACCCAGAACCGACCCGACTTGCCGCTGTCGCTACCAGCGAGCAGCAAAGATGCAAAGTCGTACTGCGCATCGACCACCACGACGCAACACCTCCGGCGGCCATGTTCGCCCAGTGCGTTCTGTACCCTAGACTGACCATGACACCACCATCTAGGATGACATCCAGCTCCAGGCAGAGCAGATACGCAGCAAACGCGACCGTGCAAAGGTCAAAAATAATGCTGAGGAGCGCTCGCTTGGATAACATGGTCTTCGTGGGCAATCACATTGGCAGAACCACACCAACCACGACCTCGTGTACAGTGTGCTCACAGGACTCACGCCGCGGTCCGTTTCTGCGTTATTTTCTGCGCGTTACTCATCTCGACCAGGTCCCCCACTGTCAGGCCAAGATCAAACGACCGCTGATCGAGGTACGACACAAGTGTTCTTTTGAAATTCACACTCATTACAGTATACCACATTTTCGTTTTAATATGGGTACGAGTCGAAGACAGGTATTCCCGAGGTATGTGTATGATGTCATCGCATTCATTACACCATGGATGCACACACGCGCAGTACACGTCTTTTTGGCCTCGTTGTCTCAAGCGCACAGCATAACACCTTCCCCTCTAACCACCACGCCCAAACGACCTCAACCTTTTGCCCAACGGTCCTGGGGCTCGCAACGTCCACGACGAGAACAAGCAAGTGACGCAGCAAACCGTTCAAGAACTACTCCAGCGCACTCACAGGTTAGCACCACGATGGTACGTCCCAGCAGATCTCGTCAGGTATCCAGCCTCATCGTATCGTCGACTAGGACGGGCAAGTGACTTGGCAAACTCCTGAAGAACTGCTTTTGCGTGCATATTCGCTGTGCGCCGAGCTTGAGGAAGGCGCCAAAGCAGGTTCATCGAAGAGACGATCGCCCTTGATCCTGGCGAGTTGATAGTTTGAGCATGCTTTCAGACCATCTCTGGCGGCGCTACAAACAGCTTGGAGGGATGATGACTATCGAGGAAGCTATCCTTCTCGACCGGGAGGCTCTGGAGCTTCGTCCACCAGGAGACGAGGATCGATCCACCTCTTTGTATAGCCTTGCGATTTATAGCCTCCTGATTCATCTCTATACTTGGTATGAGCAGCTCGGCCAAGCGGAGGATCTCAGCAGCTGGGTGGTGCGAATGCTCTCAGTCAGGCCATTGACTTGGCGAGAGAGCATCTGACGCTTTGCCCACCTGGGCATCCAGACCGGTTGATTTCCTTGAACAACTTCGCACTTCATCTCAACAATCGGGACCTGCTGCTGGGTAGACTGCAGGCTCTCAGCAAGGCCATTGACCTCCACAGAGGCCTTGAAGCTTCGTCCACCAGGGAGCCCATCGCGGTCACTGTCTCTCAGCCGTCTCGCATGTGATCTCCGCGATCAGTACCAGAACCCTAGTGCGGTAGAAGACCTCAGCGAGGCCACCGATCCCGACACAGAGGCCTTGAGGCTTCATCCACTAGGGCACCCATTGCAGTCAATGTCTTTAAAAAACCTCCCATGTGATCTCAGAGGTCAGTACAGGAAGCTCGGTGGGATAGAAGACCTCAGTGAGCCCACTGACTTCCACAGAGAGGCTCTGAAACTTTGTCCACAAGGACATCCATCGCGGTCACTGTATTTAGAGAACCTACCAATGGATCTTGCCGATCCTTACCAGCAGGTTGCACTTTTTCTTCAGTGTCATTGCATTTCTTACTCATCGTTTTCAATGTAGCTCTGCAACGAAGATGCAATCGGTATCTTCTGGCGATGTCTGTCTTTCAAGAGCTTGGGTCATAGCAGCTGAAATGCTCCGTCGCTCCTCGACCATTCTTACATACCAAACGGCTCTCCGGCTGCTGGTTCAATGCCTTGCCGCACTCCCGTCCTTATTCCAGCACCTTACCATTCTCAGGGAGCAGTCAACGCCGCTTGCAATTAACGTATTTTTGGCTCGGCTTCGTAACCAGTCCCCTACACGTGTGCTATCGAGGCGCTTGAGCAGGATCGCGCTCTCTCTTGGAACCAGCCAGGCAGCCCCCGTTCCCCACTTGACGATATGATCGCATCTGGCTCAGAAGGGAGGGCATTGGCAGACAACTATACCCATTTGACCTTACGCATTCGTGATGCCCTCAACACCCCTGGTGGAGACCACCACCATGATCGTGTTTGGAGGTTAAACGTGAAACTGGAAGGGACGGTAGTCATGATCGTGAATAGGATAAAGAATCTTGACATTGCTTAGCAATGTTCCTTATAAGGCTTACGGCCTGGGAAAAAGCTAGGCGCTCCCACTTCGAGAAGCCGACTGAAGTAGTGCCTTCATTTGACTTTGTTCACTCGAACTCGAACAAAACCATTGAACCAAGAAAACCACTTCAATTTGCTGCGCGGCAACTCCATTTAAAGTATCCTCCATTACCCCTTGTGTCATTGTTTCCTCATCACCTTTTCCACAAGAGCCATGCCACGCAAACGCCTACAGAAACAACAAAAAAAGACATTCATGGGGCTTGCCAAAGCTGCCCCTTCTGACGCAGTCAGAAACCCTTCAACGGACGCCATTGTTCCTGCAACCCTCGTAGTGCCACATGAGTTGGAAGTCGACGGCGGTAAACTTCCCTTTTCATTGTGAGCACTTCGGCGGTTAATCCTGTGGCATTGCAGAACAGCGCATGCCCTCTCGTCCTAATTTCGATTTTTGCAATTTTTGCGGCATGGAAGCATCTCCCCTTCTCGATTGTGCTGAATGTGGTGCACGTGTGTGCAGGAGACTCAGCGTCGACGAATCGGGCTGTGCGCCCTTTGATCCTGCAACAGCAACACAGCTCTTGTGTCAAAGATGTACCTGCAAGGTGCAGGTACGTGTTTGCCACTTTCACGCTCTCATTAGATTGATCGAATATTTGTAAGCATGATTATAAGTCTTGGACTACAGCCAACCCCAGATACTCAAGGGCCACTTGGCCACTTGCTATCGTCTTTCTGCATCCTCTCGATGCAATCGAATATCTCTCATCCTCCCTTGCCGAATACCTCCGTTATGAGTATCGATCCCATTCATGCAATGTGAGCATTTTGCTTTTCTGACCTCTTTGTATATTAACATCAGATCTACAACAGCTCCTGACAGTGAAAGTGCCACTCAAAGTCGGAGGCACTGAGATTGCCATTGACAGCCTTAAGCCTGTGGCCCAGTTCCTGCGCTCTTCAAGGGAAATCAACTGGCCAGCAAATACGTTTGTTGTGCTTGAAACGCATGCTCACCCATTAACCAGGGCGTTTTGCTATGGAAACGAAAACGGTGAAGCAAGATTTAGTACTTTAAGCGACTTAATCTCGTCCTTTCTCGGCACGGATGTTTTGCAAGCTATGAATCAAGGGTACCTTGCGGCTTCTCATGTAGTGGAGCCTGGGGTGCAACGCCCATTCCAAGAAGCTCCACATTCCCGTGGTGGCTGGCGCGGATTATTTCTGATCAGTGGTGGTCTGCCCCCGCATATCACTGACAAAACACCAGAAGAGGTCTCACTTGTCGAACAGTAGGTTCTCTCAATTTGAGTCACACTTGCCACTGACTGCTCTGTGAAGGGGATATTTCGACTTTGTGATCCGATTTCTAGGGCATGAGCCCAACTCCCTCCACGTAATGGTCTTTGTGGCCAGTATGGTGAACGCAGTTGGAATCAATAACCCTACAGAGGTAGGCGTTTCAAAAGCCCTGGGGATTTGGTCAGCCTTCCTGCAGGCCATCGCAACCTCTCGAGCTGTTCTTGAATCGTCAAAATTGGTGGTTGTCTTCAAGGACCGGTTCGTGGGAGACGTGATCGCTCGCCAGGTCTCGCTCTACAATCCCCCAGGAGATGCATGGGGGGTGCAATTCCTGGGATGTGGTAATGGGTGCTCTGTTCGTCCATCACAAGTCCAATTTCGGCCAGACAAAGGCCAGGTACGGAGCGTGTGTATGCTCTGTGGATGGAAGTCATGCCGGGTGAAGTACGAGGATGTCCAAGAGATGGTCCATCGTTTATCGCCAGAAGATTCCGTTGCATTCTGGCACACATACCCACCATCCATCCACCTTCTAAACGTCTTCTGTCGTATCTCAAAGCAGCGCCGTGAATGAAGGCAACCATTATCTGCATCGACTTCCCTCTCATTTTAGTTGCCTACACGACCATGTCCGCAATCACATTACAAATAAATTTCACTTCTTTGTGTGTGTTACATTTTTGAATACAAATTCCTCACAAAGCTTGAGAAGACCGCTTGCCTAAGTGCATTCGAAATTTAACCTTTATGAATCCGAACCGGTTAGGGCCACGCTCTGAAGCGACCACTTCGAGCTCGAAGAGTCGCATTCGGCGCTACAACGACCACAGTCCCGATTCCTTCCCGCCAACCAAGCCGAATCGTCTTCCCATCACGGAGAAAGATGGAGCTCCGGCAAGAGCTCATGGAGTACTGCGCCATCACCAACGACAGGCATGTCACCATCCAGGCATTGCGGCAGAAATTGGGCCGGGCTGAAACGGCATCGGACACGATGCACTCGAGATGCGACGAGGACAAAAACCGAGCCGTCTTCCGCGACGAATCCCATCGTCAGACCGCCTATCTCCTCTCCCTAGAGACGATCAACGCAAAGCTGCAGATTTGGGCAGACACAAGGATAAATATGCGTAAATCTTGAGGTGGATGGAAAAAAGTACCTTCGTCACGCATGAACTGCGAGAAAGGGCAGGTAGTGTCGTTGGAGGCCCAGCTCGAAGTGACGAGACGAGAACGACAGGAGTGGTGCGACTTATACCTTGTCATGGACGATCTTACAATCTAGATCACAGGACGAAGGAGGCAAACGGGGGTAACACACCTTCCAACCCATCTTTGTACGTTGTCGAGAACTGTTCCGACCTTTGACTGGCACGCGTACAACTTCTTTAAGAACGTGGTTCCAACCTGGCTGTTCTTAATGGTCGGAAAACTGTACTCGTACACACAAACAACTCTTTTCGAAGCCCAAACGGCGATATGTATGCTACAAGAGGATGCACGATTACTCGATGATTAGGTGCCACGACGGAAACAACGAGCAGGGTTGGCCAATTGAGAAGCAGGTTTCTTGGACGCCAGTGTGTCTTACAGGAACAAAACTTACCATCCTTTCAGCAGGCTTCACTGCCGGAGACTAGGCGTCTTGAAAGGCATCTATGTCTGATAGTGGCCTGTCACCACGTACTACCGCGTCGGCAATATTCCCGCGAACAACAGCATGGTCATCCTCGATTTCTACAGCGAGGCACACCCTCAGTGATGGAGACTGGATTCACATTGCGGAATGCAGTGGATCTGGTGGGAGCTTCATGACTTTGGTGGGAACTTTAGTTTCGGGGGTAATTCCGTCAATATCACTGGTGGCATCATTGGCTGCGTTTGCCTCGGTTGGGAGGACCATGACTGGTGTGGATTTGATCCTGTATTAATGTTTGGATGGAAACGGGATCATGTAATACATACATGCTTCTCCACCGGGCTTGGTCATCAGCACCCTTCAACAAAACATCACGCATCTCTCCTTGAATCTCGAGACGGTACAATGTTGTCCACCTCCCATGAGTCACAGTGGATGCATGACAAACCCTAGGCGGGAACGTATACGACCACCAGAACTCGCTAGCACAAGGAATAGCGAAGATAAGCCTCGATCTCGAACCTGCATTGCCCGGGCTGGTAAGTCGCACTGGACACTACCCTTCGCGTATGTTTTACAACACGAACGCCGCCGTTGTACCTGCCCTCCAGGTCAAATCACACATGCTCAGCAAAAGACATGCACGATATTAACTATACCTCATAGCAATTTTGAATTGTCCCGCGGTGTCCAGTAGGGTGACAGTGGGAAAAAGAAAGAAAAGGATTGTGATCACTGATATACATAAAACATCGGCGAGTCAAGAAGATATGCATGATGTCCTCGTATACTTTCAAAATTCAATAATTCATCGACTATGTCTTGCACTAGCATGATCGAAGGGCCTGCGGGCCCTTGGATGCGCAATGCTCAGTCCTCGGGATGACAACATTACGGAACAGCCCCATTATGTAAATCGTCTGTCTTGAGTAGGGGCCTGCAAACGTGGTAACCCATTATGAGTCAATATTCCTTTTCAGATAACACGAAGCCTTAACATCAAAAGAGGCAGGATTTGGCAACTCTCCAATAAAGGATGATAGCACGACAGGTAGTACATTTGTTGTAAGTTCAGGTTCGCTCTCCCTCCTCTTCGGATGAACATCCCGAGCTCGACGTTTCTTCCATGGTGTGGAGTTCCCGGAGTGTCTTTTTGAGACAGAAGCGAGGTTATCACACACTGTCTCCCGAGGAAGGGGGCTGAGCCTTCCCCGTTTTGGGGAGGGAAGATGCTCGTGCTGGACAGACTCTCTGTCATGTCAAAAAAGAGTGCAACAGCCGGGTGAGGCATGGCAGGATGGCAGTGGCGACAACTACAACAACGCGATGACCACGCTATCATGGCTGTCGCGCCCCTTGTCGTTGACGTCAGGTAGAATAAAGGGAAGGAAAAAGAGCGTGGCAAGGCGGGGCGCCGGTGGCAACAACGACGACAGCAACGCGACGACCGCGTTATCACGGTTGTCGCGCCGTTTCCATGGTTGTAGGGTGAGACGACGGGGGGCAAAAGAAGCAGCGGTCAAGGTGTTGAGAACAAGGGGACGAGGCGCTTGTGGCGACAATGGCAACAGCGTAACGACTGTGCTATCACGGCTATTTCACCGTTGTCATTGTTGTCGGGTGAAGCGAGAGGAAGTGGCAAGACAGGGCGCAAGTGGTCGGGGCGGTAGCGCAAGTCGGGCGAGGTGGAAGCGCGGCAGAGTTGACGGCGGTGTTTGGTACACAAGAAGACGGTGGCATGCTCCGGTGACTGACATACCAGAGGGCAATGGAGAACGGCGGAGGACGACAGAGTTGGGGACACGAGAAGACGGTGGAGTGCGTCCAAGGACGGCAAGTTGGGTATGCGAAGAGACGGCGGCGTGCGCTGGTGACCGACGTACAAGAGGACGGCAGAGTGCGTGCAAGGACAGCAAGTTGGGTATGCGAAAAGACGGCGTCGTGCGCCGGTGAACGGTGTACCAGAGGACAGCAGAGTGCGCACAGGGATGGCAAGTTGAGTACGCGACAAGACTGCGAGCGTGCGCCAGTGACCGGCGTACCAGAGGACGGCGGAGTGAGCCAGAGGACAGCGGAGTGCACCAGCAATCAGCACGGTTCAGACCAGAATGGTGGGTCGCGCCAGAGAACGTATCGTAGCGGAGCACCTGATCGCGAGGTCTGACCCAACGAGCACGGTTCGTACCAAAAAGCGTAGAGCGGCAGATATGACAACGCGCCATTCAACGACTTGAGCACATTTCGGTTTCCGCTACAAGTCTGTTTGGTTATATTTGCTATGCCCGGAAGGGCTAATCCCTATATGCCCTCCCTATGTAGGGCACGTATGACAAGGCAAGTGGTTTGTGTTGTCCCAGGCTGATTGTTGCACACGCGCGAGATATTCGACCTGCCCACCTTGATGGGCCGCAGGCAAGACGAGTGCATCGAGGGCAATAGCCATGATGCGGGTCGGCTGCCAACGTATCCCCAGCGTGACACTGGAGAGCAAGGGAACCAGCGTCACGCGACACCCGTGACGTGGGTGTAGCAACCAACGGCCTTGGCAAGGCCGTGGCGCGCAATGGACGCAGAAGGCACATGCTCGATAACTCGAACGAGCCCCAACGAGGGCCCCCACGGAGATGGACATGCACAAGGGGCAGGAAGTTGAACACGGCACATTTTTGTATTACATCGACCAAATAAATACAAACAAGCGCTCCTTTCCAGCATCTTTAGACGAGGACACGATAGGTCATGCGAACAGAGTCGACGTTGCTATCTTTGATAGTGAAACCCAAACCCGCTGTCATGCATGGGGTTCCGAAGGAAGAATATGATACCCCATGAAGACCCCCTCTGCCAAGGTTACCTAGACCATATCACCAATACGTTCTATTTTTTGGGACTTGTACCATTTTTTTTGGACACCCCACATCCATTGCGTTTATCCCGGGGTATCTTGGTCAGTCAAAACCCCTCGTCGTCAGTGCGGAGCCTCTTCCGCAGGGGCATTTGCGATGTATGCAAAGGGTGTGGTGGAACGGCAGTTCCCGAAGCCTCACCAAGTTGGGACCACCCTTGTGCTAACCTATCGGCCATGTCAGTGGATAAGAAATCTGCCTGGCTGGCGAACCTATGGATGTTGTCTGCCGTGAAACCGATCTCAGTCAGCTTGTCCATGACTGCCTTCACCACGATGTCGGAGACTTGAATAGCGAGTTCTTTCATATCTGGAGGTTTCTGTGTCGCGGCCACTTTTCCCAGACCATCTGGAGATTCCTGGGGACCCATGCCCAACAGGCTCGACCACTGCTTGCTCAACCAGCGATGTCGGGCGAGACTACTGTTAGAGAGTCGGGGGATTGCACCATGAACAATTGCATAGTGAATGACATCCACTTTTATTGAATGATCAGCAGCTTCTGCCAGGATATCATCACACGAAGCAGGGAAATCTTCATTAGGAGAGATAAATTCCCTTCCGAGTGTTATCATTCCTTGGCGAAAATCAAGGGCTCCCCAAGAACACTGAAACAGTTGCAGGTTACGCTTTTTCACATTGTCGTAGAATGCCTCTGTGGTGATCCTGACCCCCTTCTCAACGCAGAGGTATCTGGAAGTGAACGGCAGGATTTAGAATATCGCCTCGGGAAACACAACATCTGACGCTCACGTGCGATATAAGGAGCGAGACTCTTCACCATACACAATTCCCGCTAGAATTGCCTGAGCTTCCCGCTGCCCACTGCCCAAGAGCACTAATAAAAGTTCCCGAAGTGGTTCAGCTAGGAACGCAGGGATACAATTGTCTCTCCCCTTGGTATTCGTCGTTTTGCTGTACCTTCCGAGCAACATCGCCTCCTTTCCCTGGAAGATAAGGTTGCGAGGGCTGTCTGCATTGTGAAGCTGGATTTGCAAGAACTGTGCCACGCGAGTGGACAGTTGTGTGCCAACGAAAAGTGCATAAATCATGTGCCCCCACATTCTATCAGAGCGAGCGAGAAGGTCCTTGATAGCTGCCTCGTTCCATGTCCATTCTTGGATTTCCGCATAGGAGCCGAGCTGCCAATTCTGGACAGCTGACATAAAGAATGAGTATTTTGCATTGATGAATGGGGTTTCCTCAAGAAAATAATTACCTCTGTCTTGCTTAGCGATGTCGTCAACGATGAGGGCGCCCGAGATGGCTGGCCAGACATGTGAAGGCCTCTCTCCTCGTGTATGATCGAGTGCATGTAGAGATTGGGCACTGTAACTTCCCACCCCTCCTTGTCACTTTATGTTCCTCACCAGATACATTGATGGGATGGATCTCGGAGTGAATGCTCCATCGATGATTCCTGAGGATCGAACTCGACTTGAACATGCGCCCGCAGTCACGACAAGAATACGACATGGTAGATATCACATTAGACATTATTCACAACTCATATTTTAAAACTAGATCCCATGTATACTCCCCGCATGTCAAACAAGAATTGACGTTTACTTTCCAAACTAAGCTAAGACAACATAAGGGGAGTATGTGCTAACAACAATGGACAGCCCCAAAGGGAACTGCTTGACAAAGTTGTTTTGTTACGACAGAATTACAAGAACATGCTGGTCCTTTCAACTACTGGAGGTAGAAATGTGTGATCCAATGATGGTCTGCTGAATATTACTGCCGCTGCAGGAACGTCATAACAGTTGTAGAGCCACAGCGGATCGCCAAGCATTTTCGGCAGTAAACACAAAAGGAAGATATGGCGGCGACCAAGGGAATGAATCATTCCATGTATGGATCCATCCAAAGCCAGACAATCAAGCACTCCCACTCTGCCTCATTGACTCCTGCTACGCGTGACATACTTTGCCGTTTCGTCCGTGCTTCATTTAATGTACTGAGTTGCCGCTATGCGTGAAGTATGGTCAGTATTAAACTTTAGGTGACCTCACTTCTCAATCTTCCTGTCGGTGCAGCCATTTTGAGTAAGGATGAATAGATGACTCATCTATGAATACAGTTTTCCTAGGCAGCTCCATACCCTAGAAGGGACAGGCGCGGGATCAGGCTGGGAAAAGCATTTGTTTACGTTTTGCGCATTGTGTAAACAAGGTTTGAGGTAGGCACAAGACTGAAAGGATCAAACTTTAAGTTTAGAATCTACGTCAGACTTGATATAAGTAAGAATAACTACTTATCTGAGGCCTTACTCCATGCATATGGCTTCTTGATGTGGCTATAATTCCACGATTACCATGAATGTCTGTCTGATCGCCACTTCCCCGTTTCCTTTTTCATTGCCTGCAAACGAATATTGGTATTCCATCGAAGCATCATGACAAATGTGCTCGGACGGCGGCGGCAGTGTTCGGTTGACCCGTACTACATTGTTGTGCGACTCAACAAAGTCATTTGAGGAACCAGCACATCCCTGTGGCGTCTCAAACCTAAGCGGTGATTTCGATTGATCCCTTTCGGAACATCTGTTGTTGTAGACATTTACCTTGCAGGGAGTTGACTCGATATAGGAAGCAAATATTAATTCACGTTTGAAATGTGGACTGGCACCAATATGCCCAGTCGTTAAAATATAAGGCCCCCGGATAATGTTTGGCTTCATAGCCTAGATGTCATATTCATGTACTGATTGTCAGCAGGCCTTCGAGAAACCTGCTACACTTAGCCAACATCGTTGGAGCAGTCACAGTGATGCCTTTTCCATCACCGTGGGCGGTGTAAAACACGAAGTACAAAGGAGTGGTCGCAAGTTGTACTGCCCAATTGCTGCCTGCAATCGCCCATACACAAGCAGGGAAGGCTTCATGAGACACATTAAAGGAGCTCATGAGGTAATTAGCCAGTCGTCCACCCCATCGTCCACACAGGACTCACAATCTGGAGTATCTCGAGCTGGAATGCTTGTGCAGGCATTATCATCACAGGAACAAACCGGTGTGTACATCATTTCTTTCTAATACATTCCTGAATTCTTCGTCCATCTTTTATATGGGCAAGGCACACATACCTTCGCCGTCCCAATTAGAACGGAAATGAATCGTAATGCTGAGATTTCATGCTGATATTGATATTCTTTCCCTAGAATCCCCTGCAAGTACAGGGTCCACCCAGTCAAGAAACTCATCGCAAATATGTGAGATGGTTTGATCCTCTTGCCATCGAGACTTTACAAATTCACACTTTTAGCAACTTCCGCACAACACTCGTACCTGTCAGAAGTGGAATCCGAGGCTGCAATTACTCCCGCCTCTTCTTCGCAGGCAATTGGACCCTCTCAGCTAGCAGACTCGTCACAGAAATGCGATTGTGGGGAGTTTGCCGACCAGATCAGCACTATGGTTGCTTCAGCAGTCATGGTTAAGTTGGCTGAGATTGGATTGACAGCAGAAAATATCAAAAGGCTGAATGGTCTGGTAGACCCCCCCCGTCAGCGTGTGGACAATGTTATAGGTGCTGGTCAACAGAACCAGGATATCTTATCTGATGAGGATCAGATGAATCACTCCGTAATGCAACAGTCAATTGTTCGTCCGCCAACAAGGGTGAGTCTATTGGCTCCTGTTGACACGAGGAAAGATTTCTCACTGCACCTTGCTACTGAATTCCACCGTTCGCAGGAAATGCATGCGTTCGAAATGCTGCCATGGCATCCGGAGGCAGCTACGACACAAAAGAGACCCTCTGACGAAGAAAATGTGTCACTGAGAAAGTGTAGAAAACGTGTCGAAGCCATCCATGGAAGGGAGTATTACAATGCAGGAGAGGAAGAGTGTGAGGTCAGCGGAAATGTGAGTGTGTTACATCGAAAAATGTAGTTAATCGGAATTGACAGAAGTCAAATCAGAATTCCCTTCCTCTCGCTTCCCGTCCATTGTCAGCATCTGTTCACTCAAATGCCAGTGAGGCGACTGGTTCGTCATTGAGGGCCGCCGCTTCTATGCGTGCGATGACTACCCGCTTGAAACGCACCGCGGCTTTGAACAAATACATGCCCCCTCTGTTGAACAAATGCATTTTCCATTTCGTGCTGAAGGAAGAGCTGGCATCACATTATTCGCCTAACTGCTGCTTTGCTAAGGAGGAGTCGCTGTTTCCTGGTAACTACACCGAATTTAGAGCATCTATCCGTTTCCCCATCAAGTTCGAATACTGCTATTCGTGTGGGGTACCACAGGACAAACAGAAAAACGGGGAGTGCCCAGCCTTCCATTCAACGCTCACCTTTGGAAAATGCGAATACAACCACATTCTTTTCCGCACTGCATTCTGCATCTGGCAAAGGCCAGACTTGAGGAAAAGAATGATTTGGGAACTCAACGTTACTAGGCCAATATCCACTCAGGATGATTTTTCACAATGGGCACAGGAGACGGACACGATGAATGGTAAATACCATAACTGCTCTGAAGCTTTTCTTTGGTTCTGTACAGATGTGGAAAGGCGTCGTGCTTCATTTTTTCTCTGAGTGTCATTTGACATACATAGACAGTACGACAATGCATATCCCGTACATACATGTATAATATTGGGATACGTAAACTACGACCGCAACAATCTGTGGGGTGGATTATATAGGCAATGGAACATGTATCTTGATGATGTCGCCAGCCATCCTAGCCCAGTCTAGGGAAAAATAAACAAATATAAAACATGCTGTTAGGGAGGGCAGCCTCGCGTCCAAGCCACTGCCGCCTCCATCGCACGTACATACTGTCACGCATACATATCGTCGTCCTTGTCCCCCACATGCACGCGTCGTTTCCACCATAAGCGTTCGGGCGGCACGCTTTCCTCCCCTTCCTCACAGTGTGGATGCACATGGCATGATGAGATGACGTTGATGAACGGGGAATGTCGTCGTCGCCAATTGAAACAAGAACCATTCTCTTGTCGTGGCTGTCGTCGCCCAGAAAGAGGGCGGTAAGCGGACAGACAGCGGTAGGCAAAGGGCTGCCCCGTGATTTTGCCGGGGCGCATGAGTGTGCGAGGGCGACGGCAGGGTGCATAAGACTGTGAGTGCGCAGTCGTGCGCAATGTGGCCGGAGAATGCAATTGCGGGCGCACGATAACACCATTGACGCATTATCCTTATCCTCGAGCGAGACGAGTGGGCGAGATAGAGGCAAGGGTGAACAGTGGCACCGAAAGGGCGGAGGTGACGACAAAGTGTGGTTGTCGTAGGCATAAAGAGGTGGAAGGGCAAGAAAGGGCGGGTGGTTGCGCGTGAAGGGCGACAGGGATGTGAAGGGCGACAGGGATGTATATCTGCAGCGACACGATGACGACGCGACAACCCCGATGGCACAGTGCTCGTATTGTGGTCATCCCCGTCGTCGCCAACTTGTCAGGCGAGACAAGGCTGAAGCGGCGCGAGGGTGAGAATACGACGACAAGCGTCATGAAGGGGCAACAGAGGGTAGAGATGCAGCATGGTGCATATGAAAAGGTAGCGAGGACGAGGGTGGGGACAGATGTTTGCTGCGGTGGCAGCGACGACGACGACGATGTGACCCGCCTTTTCCACCTGTAGCTGGCGATTTCTGACAAGTCACTATCGGAAGGGTGCCACCAGCTTCCCTTTTCATCGCATAATTTGTTCGTCTAGGTTTTGGACCGTAAACTCTCCAATAGACGCGTAGGCAGCACAAACCAGGTCATTCAAACACACGGACGAGAAGCGACGATTAGTCGGGCAATGGCACCGGGACAGCAGCCACTTTGGCCTTCTAGTTCGCCGACGGCTTTTCTAACCCCAGCCTTTCCGGCCAAAGTGTCTCGACCTTATCCGCCAGTTCCTTGGAAGACGTCTGCCCTCCGCCGTCTCGAGCTTCACTTCCGCATTCGAGTTCAACGGGTTGGCCAAGTGCTGCGCGCGCGACGTCGCCTGCGGTATGTACGTTATTGATTTAGACACCTGATCGGTCGTCTTAGGTGTGCCGGCATGTGCAACCACCTCGAGTGAGGACCTCCTCCACAGCCTGTCACGTACGGTCAAATACACAATCGATCCCCAAGACTGTGAAATTCCACTGCGCGCGCACCCTGTGTCCTTGCATCCTACCATCTTCTTCCAAATACTTCTCCGAAGGGCTCTTATCCATGACTTTCTCCTCGAGCACTTTCTTGTCGTTAGCCCAGAAGGGCTGCTTTGTGTTCAACGGCTTTTGCACACCACTGTATATGGACGCCCATCGGTCGAGTCTTGCTGCATAGGCTGGAGCGGTTGCGGAGCGACATGCATGCAAGCTACAAGACCGCGTCGGATGCGGTTAACGACAAGATCCCTTACCTTGTAGTCAATAACCGTGCATGCGTGCCAGATGCGCCGTCTAGACTCACGCAGTGAGCATGCACACATACAATAGGAGTCCAGAACGTACCGCCTCGTTATCCTCGATCAGTCGTGCTCATGTACCCCGACACGCTTCCTCAGTTGATCTAATCCAGCCAGGTAAGGTCAAACCTCCGAATCATCTTTTCGGCCCGCAAATCGGCTGTCTCGCTGTGCAGGTGTTCGAGTTAGAGGGTCCTTCTTAGTGATCTCTGATTCGTGTATTTGAGGATGCGCTCAGTGACTCTTAATGTCGAGACGCATCCATTGAGCATAGAGTTGCTGATTACGCGACGTTACGTGTTCTAGATCCCGATTCTGCATCAATAGCCAGACGCTGACGGCCTACGACATGGGTCAATGGGCGCAGGTATCACGCAGGATCGATGTACCAGGAGGAGCCCGAACTTGGCATTGGCCCTAGCGGGTCCCATTGCCAGCTTATCTGTGCAACCTCTTTGCCCGACCAAATCCCCTCGGAGCCTCTCTGTACGAGTCCATGCCCATTTCGAGCCTGTACGATTCATATTGCATGTGCGTGTCCTCTAATCCGGGACGCACGTCTTTGGACGCCATTGATGCCACCACACACGGATTGCTCCGCGCGCGCCAACACCGCCATGTGCACCTGAATTGTCAACATACGGCTCTTTTGTTGGCATCTAACCTGTGTGCGTTCGAGAACGGCCTTGCTTCGTCCCTTTTCGGGTGCCTCAAAGTACCCACGTTCCTCAGTTTCCATCGACGTTGATCCTCGCACTGTCGCCACAGTACACGGGAAAGGAGGAGGAGCCGTCGGCGCGGCAACAGGGAGCGGTGATAGACTCGATCGACTTGAGCGCGTATGCGATGCGGACGTCGCTGCCGTCACTTGAAGAGAGAGCCCCTGCAGAGTTACTGCAACCTCATGAGTGTTGTCCCTTGTAGGATAGGGAACAGACTACTCAGATCATCGAAGCTGACCGGAACAAATGTCGTGCTGTGGGTCCTTGTCTCGGACGGTACTAGATTTGATGTATTGAGGTTTTCGGTGTCGCGAAGACGATGCTTCGTCGGCTTGTCAAGAATGTCACAGACGGCCGATGCCAAGATTCGATCGCCCCTGCCAGCACTGTCACTATCACTCATTTGATGGAGGGTCAACACGGTCGATGCGTAGTCTGGTAGTCATATCATTCTTGCCACGAAAACTGGCAAGTAGGGATTCGTTAAAGGTCTCAAGGTGGGAGAAGCATCAAAGTTGTCATGACAGTTTGCAGTAAAATGCCTTCGTTGGACCTTGTTGAACTCACACAATGTCAGGTTAGGTTTGCGGCAACAATAACAAAGGCCCGATTTGGTTGTGTGACATGCATTGATAATAGAAATCTGGCTGACAAGGAATGTATGAATCAGCGGGCGGACAGTGACCGGTGTCCTTGTTCAGTCTGCCATATCCGGCTATTAGTCGTCCAACTGTCCCCCTGTACCAATCTCTGCGAACAGCCCTGCTAGAGACCCCACAGCAAGTTTCCCGCTATCAATATGCCATCATCACCCTCACCCAAGCGGCGCAGCAGCTCCATCGACGATTTCCTGATACCCTTGCCTGGGTACACTCTGTCGGGTGGAGACTGGGAAGAGCTCTCTTGCAATCGAATCTGGTATGGTCTGCCACAAAGGCAACGATACCAGCACCCCACAGGCGGAGTTTACACAAGATGCCGCATACAAGCATATGATGACTGTACCATACTAGGCTATTTGCCGCTCCCAGAGAGATATGCAACTGCGTGGAAGCAATTGTGCTATTACATCGTTTTCTGGATGCAGCACTACGCGGAGTTGAAGGAGAAGCAAGAATCTGGACGTCATGGGGAAAGGGGACAACAGGTAATTCAGTATTTGCTGGAAAACACAGGTGCTCGCCTTGTGCACTACCTTTCAATACGCTGCCTCATCATCAAAGAACTTCTCAACCATGAGATGTCCGTAACAGGAGACGATGAACTTCGTGTATTTGATGAATACCTGATTCGCGACAAAAAGGATTGGCTTACAAAGGATATCAAGAGCTTGAGCGGCGATGAGCGGAACCTCCTGGTATTGGATCCTGTCCATCCAAACAATGTATGGTTGTTGGGTGAGAATACTCCCTACAACACGGTGCTTGGGTAATACTAAGGTGCACCGTCTGCGACCCCCTTGCCAACAGATTCGCCCGACATCGATTGGTTCTTCAGCGTGCCTGACGACAATGCTACGTATACGTGGATCACGGGTCGCATTAACCACTTCGACTTCCGGAAGCTGTTCAATGACGCATTGCAGGATACAGTCAGGTCTGGGTGCGATGTCGAAGAAATGATAGCAGACGTTTACTACAATGCCGAGGCAACGAAACCTCGACCTTGGCTTGAGCGCCATGAAGACACGATCCGCTTCCTGACATTCGAGGAAGATCGGCGATTCAACCATCCTGTGCGGTGAGTTGTAAAGTATCTGTTTCATAAGTTTGGGGCTAATCCGTCGCAGTGTGGATGTCATTGCAGATAGCGCTCCTGTGGAGGCATCACAGAATCCAACAACAACTCAGATGTCGTTGTATGTCCAAAGATCGCATAACAGCAAATCTTCTTTTGACGAATCGAGTAGAGAAACAGCAGCTATTGTCGACAATCCTGAAACGCGGAAAATTGTAAAGACCTTCATTGGGGGTCATCAGGATATGACAATGGTATTCGCGTTGCAACGTTTGCAGGAAGTATTAGGAAACCGGTTCTCCGAAATTGGGTGGGCTAAGCTACTCGAATCCGTGGACAGTGCACCGGGAGAAACCCCGCACATGACCCTCGAGGAAGCATTTAGCCATTATCTTCGCACAGGCATTGGTTCCTCCCAATCTAGGCCGAACAATGGGGAGAAAGCTGCTCTCATAACACCCGTGGAACAAGGTAGACTGGATGCTCAACATAGATTTGTGGCGGAGTAGAGAGAATAATGAACATCAAGGACATGTGGGCGTCGGTATTTTGGTGGACTGGATGAGAGAATGATGGACATCGGGCTCATAATTGGGGATGCTGATTGTTGTCTAAACTCCTGGGCCGAACCGTGTAAAGAATGAAACGGATTGTTGTGTGTATATGCGCCAAGAAATTGCTAGTCGTCAAAGACCATAAGTGGCTATTGCTATCTACGTAGCCCATACATAAAACAAGACAACCATTATGAAGAATCCACTGTACCCTTGCTCTTCGGATCATGCAGGCGGTTACTCACTCAGTGACACTGATCGGAGCGGAAAATCTCGGCAGAGCCTCACGTCAGAGGCCCGGAAGGTCGATGTTCAAGCGAAGAGCATGATGGTGCCCATCTGATCTCGCCAGGCATCAGTAACTCCATTGTTATTCCGTGACAGGTTTCGGGCACGTTACATACACATGTCCGCGCGATCGCCGCCAGATGTGGGCTTCTGCAATCTTGCGTACCTGCCCAGGATCGCGCCCACCACCGGGACATCGCTGGAATTGTTAACTCCTTGACGATGAAGATCCTGCAGAATTGTATGTCGTAAAACACCTTCACCCTGATGCCACAGATCATCTCAGGCTTAAAACGGTTTTCTCGCCACTTCAACCGATGGTCTGCATAATGTGACTGGTGTTGACCAGAGTCACACTGAGGTATAGGTTTCTGTCGTTGGCCATCTGCTTGCGAAGAATGCTGCCCACAGGCGAGTCTGTTCTGTCCCTATCATAGTGACGGCTCTCGGACCCCTGCTTCAAAGCTGGGAGCATACGGCGGAATCTGAAATCATTTTTGATCACAACGCGTCCAAATATTCAGTCGCCAATGCTGCTTTGAACGTTCATCCGCCATAGAACATCCAATTCGTTTGCAACCGTTCTGATTCGATCGGAAATATTGCCGGTCCATAACCACCGATCCGGCATAAGGTCCTGATGGCTCGGCTAGTTAATGTTGCCCTTGTCGTCGTGCTAGCCTGGAGATGATCGCACACATAGGGAACCTTCCGGACCTTTTGAGTTCATATCGAGGAACGTACCGTGACGGTCATTACCCTGATCACGACATAGACCTCAAGTTTATGGGACAAAGATAACACACTCCGTTACCTGGTGAGACGAAACTAACATTTTCTTGGTAAACGAGCAACCCAACCCAGAGTAACAGGGGGCTACAACTACCCGAAAGATCACGGCGGCTGCTTTCACACAAATGAATCGGTTGCGTGGACTACCAAGACCCTCGGAACACAGAGGAGTGGGAAATAATCCATGTCAACATTTCATTTCTGTCGACGCCCGCATGGACATATCATCGAGAGCGCAACTGGTTATGGCCCGTATCCTTGCAGGTGTGATTTATCATTCAATTGCGGGTGCTGGGACTAGCGAGCGATGCGCCCGGCGGTACAGTGACCTAACGGAGTGCCGCCACCGCTATGCGACGACAATGAAGTCGACGTAGTGGGCGGTACTGCGACCCAACGTCGTGCCACCACCACCCCATGACGACGACGATGCGGGCGATGATACACAACCAGGCTCCAACCACCTCGACAATGGCGACCCAATGGTGCACCACCGCAGCCGCCATCACCACGCGATGACGATGCAGTGTGCCACCACCACCCCCATATGACAGCGACGTCGACGTGGCGAGCGCTAAGGCGACCCAATGTCCTGCAATTAAATGCCACCATCACACCATGACGTCATTGCGGCGTCCCACCACAATCACGCTACGACAATGTAATGTGCGCACGGCGACTCCATGATGATAGCGATGTAGCCGAATACACGCAACAGCGTGCCTACTGGGTTAACGACGTCGGAGGGTCGGGTGCCTTTGTTAACCTCGGCCTGATCTCTGTGTGCTTGAATTTCGTCACTTTATCTGTTGAGTGCCCCTCTACGTAGCACCTTTATGATTTTATCGAGAATCTACAAGAAATGCATGCCTGGTTTGATGTACATGTTGTCAACACCCTCGGAGTAGATGACATGGACACAGCTTCACACAATCCTTCCTGCTTTTCCCTCGGGTGCACACAGCATCGAACCACAGAGGTTGGAATTGGATTCTATTGGTAGTGATGATGATGATGACATTTGGGTATGCCATGTCTGCAATGTTTGAATGCCACGAAGGATAGCCTGGTGAAGTCAAAGCGACTAATTCAATGTCCATTTTCCAAGCCCGGGGCATGAACAACAACCCTACCACCCGGTCTTGTCCACCACCATCTCATGGGAATACACATTTGAAATATACCCTTGTAAGCATGGTAACATACGATGAGAGTGATAACTGCCACGACGCTAAATACCACGAAGAGCACGATAGGTGGGGCGGATATACCCTGCAAATCCATATCCCCTGACTGCATCGTTATGTTGTCTTCCGCTGCAGCGAGGAAGTCATGGCCAAGGGAATGTATCTCATTATTTTGTGATGATTTGTTAAGGACTGGTTGTGGCTGTGGGAAAGGTGGGGAGTAGGGGAGGATGTGAGTCAATGCACTTTAAAGCTGGAAAGGTTGCGCAGATGAACTATCCCAGCAAACGCCACCACTACCGTGAACACAAACAGAATAGGCATGTGCAAAGGTAACCAGAGACCTCGATGATGACTGCCTTTTCCGGGTGATCATTGTAGGGGTGAAGCCAAAGAACGGAAAAAAAAAAAAAGATGACAACCCACCACCTGCAACGCCCTACAAAGCCCTACAACTGCGGCTAGGGCAACCAATTGACTGAAAATATGCGACGTTGGGGGCATCACCTGGAATTTTCACTGGCGGAAGGCGGTCACAGTGTAGGGCAGGGGATATTGGAAGTCAATGCAGACGAAACAACAAGGCGGAGGAGGAAGCAGATGAACAATTCTACAATTGCAGTCCCGCCATTTGTGCCATGAAACCTACATTACATTTGTAGGGAGATGACGGCAGTCAACATAAACACGGTGTCTGATATCAGCGGAAACTGGGGCAGCTGTTAAAGCACAATGGAAGAATAAATAAATAAACTTAGAATGACTGAGGGAAACGAGGGCTTGACATTTTGGGGCCTGAATCCTTCATTACGACAGTGACATAAAGGCGCCCGCCCGTGGACCGGATCGGGCATCTATATGCCTTGATTGTGCGAAAGAGAATATACCTAGGAGCAAGCAATGCATTTATATGCTTGAGTGGTGAGAAAACCAAATCTGGAGATATTCTATGCTTGGGCACGAGTGCCTCGAGTCTTTTGCGAAGAACGTTTACGAAGAATGGCGCTTCAAAACATGTTTCATATGTGGAAACGAAGGGGAGTAATCATCCACGAAGATGTGGATCAAGATAACTAGCGTAGCGTCTCTGGATCCCTTCGCCGTACCATGGCTTCGTTGATTTCTTCGTCTCCACATTCGATGCCATCCGTAGGATGCAAGAGTCACCAAGATCATATTCTAGAGTAGATTAAATGATGACAACAGGGTCAACAAATCTACTTGCATGCCTGCTAAAAATGCATTCTCGGACGCCAGAATCCAAAAGAAGGATTGGATAAAACAAAGCGGTGTGTTGATACATTGAGGACGATTCTGGGAACGTGTCGAATTTGATAGTAGCCCAGACCCGGCGAATTGCGTGCGAGGTGCGACCAAGCGCTCGAGCCGAAAACGGAGAGTTATTCGCCACAGAAGGAAGCGGGGACACGGCACTCTGACCACGGCACTCTTGAATTCTGCAGATAAAATATTTAATCCTTACGGAAACCCTGTTCAGAGCAGGCAACATAATGCGATATGGAGAAGGACTTCCTCCGAAGGGCGGACATTCCTGCTTTCTGTCTTCGAGATTTGATATTACGCCCGTCTCCGTCTCTTTCCGCCATTGTAACACCGCATACATCAACGTGAAATCAATTAGCCAAATCGAGAAGGAATTTTGCTATCGACGAAACTTTTCAGATTGCCAGAAATGGAAGCATGTTGCAAGAGGGACTATACGGAGACCGTGAGCTAGGGACGCCAGCCAACCAGAAGTTGGTTAATAGTCCAAATCTATTCCTACTCTGGAAAGGCCTGTCATGTATGGTGCCGGAGGTACTGGTAAGGTTTCCAAGTTTTTTGTTGTTTATTGTGAGCTTGTGTCATCCATCCAACGGTTTCCATATGCATCTCACGACCGGGGTTGCAATTTCACGGCGTGTTCCTCATCCCCGGTACTAATAGTAGTGGGGCCAAGTCAATTAGTCTGACAGACACACAAACTGCCCTCTGATGGTGAGTCGAAAGATTGTGTCTGGCACAGAGAAACAACCGCACATATCTTCTTGTTTTCTCCACACAGGAGGGACACCTTCAGAACGAGACGATCGACTTGACGCTGGAAGACTCGGAGGACGATGGACAACCACCCATCAAGAAGTTGAAGGCCGCAACGGCAAGCTCAGCTCGCGATCCATGGTGTTTTAATGGCACGGGCAACCACCCCATGGAAAGACCTGATCCGGCGGAAGACGTCGGTAAGAAGAGACAACACGAAGAATTAAAATGTATGTTGCCTGCGGAAAACAGCACACTTGCGCGTCATCGAACCCAAACATCCCGGGACGGGTCCTCCCAAGGTAACGAAGACCCCGCCGGTTCCGACGCTCAAGACGACGCGTTTGAAACCCTCATCAGGGTATTCTCCTACAAGACCGGCAAGGGAAAGCATAAATCTCGCCTCATATCGTTGGAGGAGAGCAGGGGGGCATCCGACCAGGGTTCCGGTGGGAAACTATACACACCCGCAGAATTGCAGGCAGGTCGGGTCGATCATCCTCTTAATCCTTTTAACATTTCATTCTTTCGACAAGTCGTTGGAATTCATCAAGGCCCACCCAGGAGTGGTCCTTATGATCCAATTGGGATATAAATACTATTTCTATGAGGATAGCGCATTGGTGTGTCTCTTTTGTTATGGGGCCAAAGTCATTCATTCTTGGTAGATTGCCAGCAGGGAACTCGGCATAGTCGCATATCCCCGGCGAAATCTACTCGCTGCCTCGATCCCCATTCACCGCCGCGATGTGCATCTCAGAAAGTCGGTTTTTCACCTCTCTGCCCCCAATATCCCTTTCATGGAAGCAGGCTTCTATCACAAGGATACAAAGTTGGAATTGTGGAGCAGACGGAGACTGCAGCGCTCAAGAAGGCCAGCGAATCTAGGAACACACTTTTTGAACGAAGACTCACACATTTGTATACGGCGACGACGTAAGGGAAGCTCGCTACCTGCCATCGTGTTGCTGATAGAAATTTACAGTCATGTTGATGACCTCGAATCCACCGAAGATTCGAACAAGTATGTGGCTCCATCGCTCATTTGTTTCACGGAGGTCGTGAGCGGAGCCGGGACCTCCGTGGATTGCGTAACGATGAGCATGATTGCATTCACACCCAGCACAGGAGAGGTTGTTTGGGATCAATATGACGGTGAGCTTCCAGCATTGAAATGTCACCTCTATATGAAATGCACCAGACAATATCATGCGTTCTGAGCTCGAGGTCAGTTATGGGTTGTCTTGTGATTTTGTTGTTTTCATGGACATTTAGACCCGACTGCTGCACACTCGGCCGGCCGAGCTATTGCTTCCTGAACAAGGTTTGAGTAACCTGTCCGAAAAGGTCATGTGTTATTCTTCTGTGTAAGTACTTTTTCTTTCGTATGCTATCCACCTACTAATTAATATCCGCAAGACCCATTTACAATGGACGGAAAATCCGTATCGAGCGTTACAAGAATACATTGAATTTCTGCGACGCTTTTGGCTTTGTCATGAATTTCTATTCCGAAGGGCTCACAGCGAATTCTGAGGATCCTCCCGTGGGTGGGTTCTCCCCTCTGACGGAGGAGCGGATTTGACAATGAAATTCGGTATTCAGACAGCATTCTTGCAGTGATTGCAACTCTTCCCCAACAGGTTGTAGTGGCATTAGCCCACGCTATCACGTACCTCTCGTCGTTTCATATCGCAGAGGCTTTCCTCTGCGCCACGTTTTTCAAGAAATTTGCAGATAGAACACACATGCTCCTCAACGCTAGCACGATGGCAAATCTGTTGGTGCCTTGATTGTTCCTGAGATCACGTTTGACTAGCACATAGGGAAGTACACCAAAATCAGACTGACTATAGCACCAAAGGATCTCTGATTTGGGCGCTTGATCGTACGTCCACCCAATTTGGTGCGAGATTGTTGAAAAGTTGGGTCAGTCAGCCACTCAAGAGTAAACGGTTAGTGTTCGAATAACACCTGTTGTATCGAAATGACGTCTGCTCATTCAGGTTACTTCAAGAGAGAATTGATGCTATTGAGGAAATAACCACCGGTTCATCGCCAAAACTCGTCGCCCTCCGGCAGGTCCTGAAGAAACTGCCAGACCTTGCAAAGGGATTGTGCCGGATCCACTATGGCAAGGTCAGATATCTCGTGCTGCAGACCCGCGATGAGTTGGTTCAGACGCCTTTGCAGTGCTCCCCTCAAGAGCTCGCTGTCTTGCTGCCCGCGCTGAAGAGGGTTTCTATGACCTTTGATGGATTCGATGAAGGCGCCTCAGAGGACTTTCAGTCTAATTTGTTGAATGAAATAGTGATTTGTTTACCGAAGCTCAAACCCGCAATCCAAGAGTATCTGACCGCGATTTCTCTCAAGAGCGCTACTGAAGGGAGGAAGGAGGCTTTGTGGACAGATACCAGGAGATTCCCGAAGCTAGCAGAATATAGATTGGTGAGTCTTCTTGCCATGTGTATACACCACTTCCTCACTTGTCTAGATGATTCAAACTGTGGAAACTGATTTGGATGAGGAGCTAAAGCGGAGTATGCTACTTTGTCTTCTTCGTTGGAAAGCACGGACTGACTGAAATCCAGTCCGAAAAATTCTTAGAATGCCATCTCTTCAGTGGACTACATCGTCGGGAAACGAAGTATGTTCCGGATCCACATTGTAGGCAGGCCTCTTGACATTACTCAGTTCCTTGTAGAGCTCAAGGAGGCCGACAACAGAGATCGTCCAGTAACTTGGGTTTTAGTTTCAAGGTATACTTCAATATTGCATACGGTCAAGCAACCACTAATGAATCATCTAGCACAAGGTCCTGCAAGCGATACCATACCCCTGAAGTCAAAGTCCTTATACAAGAACGTGCAAGATATCAAGAGGCGCTTACTGCGGAAGCAAACACAGCGTACACAAGGTTTTTGAACAAGATTTCCCAATCTCATTATTCTCTTCTACGAGATGCCATCAACAAGCTCGCTGTTGCTGACTGTCTTTTCAGTCTTGCACACGTTGCTTTGCAAGATGGCTATGTACGACCAGAGCTCACCGACGAAGATGTTATCCACATCATAGATGGCCGCCACCCAATGGTTGAAGCGCTGAGATCTGACCCGTTCGTTCCCAATTCAATATCAATCGGTGGAGAGTCCCCACGTAATGTAATTATAACGGGTCCGAACATGGGAGGGAAAAGTTCCACGGTTCGAATGGTCGCCTTGATTACTATTATGGCTCAGATTGGATCATACGTTCCTGCGAAGCTCGCGAGGATCGGAATTTGCGACGGGATTATGACTAGGATGGGGGGTAGGCAGCCGCGACCCCTATTTGGACACCTTCCCTGACGTTATGTTAGCATCTGATGAATTGGCGCGAGGTCGCTCCACGTTTATGGTTGAGATGGCAGAAACAAACCAGATTTTGAAGTCGGCGACTTCGAAGAGTCTAGTGATTCTGGATGAACTTGGAAGGGGAACTTCAACTGTGGATGGCGTGAGTGGCTCGTATCATTCTGGCCATGCTCTCGCTTATTGTAGTCATAGATGGCAATTGCTGATGCAGTCCTCCAGCATCTTGTGGAAAACATCAAATGCAGGAATTTATTTATTACGCACTATCCCCTCATTGCCGTCGATCTGGAACGGCGGTTTCCGGATGACGTTCAGAACTTGCACATGAGCTACACGACGGATAGTCGGATTGATGGGAGAAGAGATGTCAAATTTCTCTACCAGTTGACCAATGGCTTTGTGGAAGAGTCCTTTGGGGTGGAATGTGCACGTCTTGCGGGCATTCCAGAGAGCATTCTCAGCGTTGCGACAGAGCGTTCAGAAACATGTCGGATTACCATGGGATCAAGAAGTAGACAGAACAGGTGAGTCTCAAATATTCATGAAGACTTTCTACTTGACCAATCATGTTACAGAGTGCGACGGTATGTCCAGCTCGTGGAGCAGTGTCTCGCACAGGGTGATGTTAATGCGCTCCAAACCCTCCGCACAACAATCGCCGCAGTCTCCCGATCCCGTAAAGCCAAGTATATGAGTGATTCATAGAGCACAAACGAATTTTGTGTACAAAACCCGCACTATTCATGCTTGCACTATTATAGTAGCATGTAGCGCATCTGCGTTGGGGATGTCTACGTCCCTCGAGAATAACAACTTATGTGATTTATAATCAAAGAAGTGAATCTCCAGTGCCGTCTCCCACATCATATTCACACGATGCACGGTTGACCCCGGTTGACCCTGTAACAGGATCTTGTTCGTATCCCGTCCAGGATACAAAGGTACCTGGGAAATGTCTTGTATTCGTAGCTGTCCACTGCCTTTGCTTTCTCACGATTGACCACAGTATCGGTAAATTTGCACTGATATTTTTTCCTGACGAAGATTTGTGAGGACCTGTTGAATCTCGTCTGTGAGCTGAGCGAGTGGATTCAAGAGGGTTCAAGGATGGCCATTTCATCACGCTAGGATACGTCTTCCTTGAGCCTTCTAACGACGCCAATAAAATCCCGCTTCTCCCTGTCGGTTTCTTGAACGCGGCCGTGAGGGTGGTCCATGTCGCAGACGGAGGACGAGTAGGAGAAGGTGAACAAGGCGATACGCGATTCGAAATCATTGTTGGACTCGGCTACGCGTGGCGTGAACTGGAGGGGCAAGAGACAAAGGGATGGGTACACACCGTGCTGATCGCGTTCCTGTTTGAGGGTAACGAGTCCCTGTTGGAGACGCTCCATGGAATGTTCAAGGCGACTTCGCCTCGTCTCGCCGTCCTGCATGGCTTGGTCGAGCTCAATTACGGGTCGGCACGAGTCCTATATTGTCGATCCCCGACCCTCCTCGTGGTGGTCACGGTGCGGTAGTCAGAGGTTGCAATGCCGTCGCACCACTCCCACTGTCCTCGCCCGCATCATCATTGGGTCGCCATCTGTCTGCATCGTCGTGTGATAGCGGCAGGTCGGTTGCGCGGCCTTGCCGGTGTCGTCGTCGTGTGTTGGCCATGGCGCACCATGTCGCCATGGGTCGCCGTCCATCCACTATGCCGTCGTCATCGTGTGATGGTGGGAGTGGTGGTGACGCGCCGTTGGGTCGTCGTACCGCCTGCTACGTCCTTGCAGTTGAAGTGGGGGACGCGCTGTTGCGTGTTCTCGTCCGCGTCGTCGTCGCCGTGTGGTGGTGGGCATCCCGTTGGGTCGCCATACCGCCCACCACGTCGTCGTCGTCGAGTTTGTGGGCGCGCTATTGCGCCTCCTTGCTCGCGTCGTCGTTGTCGCATGGTGGTTCACCGTTTGATCGCCGTTCGCCCTCTAAATTAGCCTCGTTGAGGTGGTTGGCGCGTTGTTGCGCGTCACCGCCTGAGTTGCCATCTCCGGCGTGTGGTGGCAGCACACAATTTGGTCGCCATCTGCCTTGCTACATTGTTGTCTGCGAAGCGGTTGGCGCAGAGTTGCGTGGCGTCGGGTGGGTGGTGGTGGGGTGGGACGACTCATGAGGTTGGTTTGCCGCACTGTACGCGACGTCGTCGTCGTCGTCGAGGTGGTTAGTCTAGGCATGCAGTGCATTCATCCATCTCCGTTTTCATATTGACCTACGATTTTCTCAGCTAGCGGTCTTGAACCCACTCGTTTCGAGTCGTATCGCGTGCCCCTCATTGGGCCATCCGTCCGGTAAAGCATCCCATCGTATACAACGCATTTTGAATCGTTTGCAAGTCCCGATCGCCTTCGATCTTTCTCCTCGCGACGATGCGCTCATGTCCATTCCCTTGGGGACAATCTAGTTCCTGGTGGGGATTGACCCATGTGACCGCTTCGCCTCGCATTGCGTCCACCTTGTTCAGCTTGCAAAATGTAGGAGCATAGCTAGGAGATCCATAGCCAAGACCAATGACTCCATAACCCTACCCTCGCATGGGCCCACGGCAAGGGTAACTAGTGGTGATTAGGGCCATATTCACTTGAGTGCTTTGTTAACGACTCGCCTTCGCAAGGAGAATATGGTACGTTGACCAACACTGGAGGGGATATCCTATGCTAACAAACTGAACATTTGAAACTCGGTCGACACGCTTGAAGTACACGACGAATAAAGTTTGGCCATGCGTTCAGTTCATTGAGTTCACTGCAAGTTTGCGTTCAAAATCCAATCCCAGACTGAAATTTCAACGGACGGCTGTGTCATTCTGCGACCCGCTGTGAATGTATGATTAGTGTAATTAGTGTTTATAATATCGACTATTATTTTGTCATTATGTATTCACGAATATGCTTCCGGAAGTAGCCGAAACTCGTTTTTGGTGACCCATTCATTCTCAATATCCGCATGGAAGTGAATCGACCACGGGAAGATGCTAGTTTGGAAGATATGCCTTTGGAAACTGATGTCATGAAGGAACGGGAGATGGGTAGTGACTGTAAGGGAACTTCATAGGTTAACTAGGCGATAATGACACACCATAGGCTCAGTGCCCAACGCTCGCCTTTTTGTGAACAAAGAGTACTGTTCATTCTGCGGTGATCACATGCCTGGAAAGAGAAATGTCTGCTCAGAATGTGGGGCGTGTGTCTGTGAACAATCAAAACGCCACGGCAGCGGCTGCATACTTCTTGGCACTGTTGATCCTACTAAAGATTTCCGGTGCATCATCTGCGACATGAAGCGTTGGAGAAACCTCCCGAACCCAGAGCAAAATCAATGCCTTGACGTAAGTGGGTGTCTCAACAATGAGTATGGGCGTAAAAATGTTTACTCTTCTTGAACAGTACTTCTTTACTGGGTTTGCAGGACGAAGGAGGGCGAAGCTGACTTGGCCACTAGTGCTAGTCAACTTGAGATTGCACTCAAACGTTGAAACTTTCATCTGTGAGGCGCTTACAATGGAATTCAATCATCATTATCTTGCTTGCCCTGCGAACGTGAGCATCTTAGTTCAACCACCCAACATTTCTTGGTCAGAGTAGTTAATGTGGTCCTGGATTCTCTTCCCAGTTGGCAACCATCGAAGCCAAATTAATCAGAAATGGGCAGCCCGCAGCCCGCAAGAAGTTCAAGCCTGGGACAGAGATGCTCGAACTGTCTCTCGAGGCTAACATCCCTGCAAACACTTTCATTGTGTTGGACACACATGCGGACGAACATACCGGTGGCCTGCAATGGGGTGGAGGGGCGACGGAGACAGCTGCGGCGCCAGTCAGCGAGATCCTTCACGAATTCTGTCCCCAGGACTTTTTGCAAGCGATGACTTGCTCTGCTCGAGCTGCCCGCACATTCAAAACATCAGAAGCATCGGATTGCTATAGCACTTCCCCCTTCCAGCGAGGAGGGTGGAGAGGGCTGCTGCTGGCTACCTGTGGCCCTGCGATAAAAGTGCAGAAAGGTTTTGATGACCTCAAGGCGTTAGTGACTTTGTAAGTCGACTGAGTTTCTATCATATACTTGCGCATAGTCGTGTCTTATACATGGATCACAGGGACCATTTCGACTTTGTGGTAGGGTTCGCAGGCTCGTCCACCATCTCGAACCAAATCAAAGATGTGCTTAGTGGCATCATCGAGGCGGTCGGAGTTGATAAGACCGCACAGATTTGGGATACCCTCTCCAGAGTAATAGCACGGGACCTAGCCCTTCTTCACACCACCAGCGTGGTGGTGATCTACCGCGAGCGAGGCGAGGAAGTGAAAGCAAGGCATATTGGACTGCATAGTCCACCCCTTCGATCATGGGGGGTCACATTTGCCTCCTGTGGGACGTTATCATGCAGGCCAGTTCCTCAGGATTTTATCATTAAAGAAAACAATGGCTCCATTAGCATGACTTGTAGGCGCTGCAAATGGAGGTCCGCTAGGCTGAAGCTTCGTGACCTGGATGGCATGGTTCACAGGTTAAGTAACACGATTCCAGATGTATTTTGGCACGATTATCCTCCGACGATGGACCTGTATGATGTATTTGTTTCGGTCACGAACGCCCGGAAGAAGGGAGCTGATCAGAATACACTTCGGTAAACCAATTATTCGATATGTAGCCTTCTGGTACACAGTATACTTGCATCGTAGCAGCGCACGGAAGCGCCATTCCCACATTCAACTTACATGTACACGAGCTGGTACGTATGGGTGTCTGCTTATCACGATCCGCTGAAAGGAGGGAAGCTTGAAATCTTTGCATCTAATTGGTGGCATCAGGATTATGAGGCCACACTCAGTACCCAACCTTAATCATCCCTTCTCTGCCCTGTAAGCCGGCATCAAGCAGCAGACAGAAAAAGAAATCTAAGGTTACAATAAGTTTTGTTTGTAGACGACCTTGCCGACCCGCGCGCATTCCAACTGGCGCTGTCATTTCGACTCATTTCTGGTCGCGGCGTGCTGTGCTGTCTCTTCGACTCTGTTGCCCAGCCCCTGCGATATGGTTTTTTTATTTGTATGTTCTTAATCTTAGTTTATTGTCCTTCGGGGATGTGCCACACAGTGGACATCACATGCGGTGTGACGTATGGTATCTTCAATTTCGTTGTCATCGTTCTCGTGCGTTTGATTGCGCTCGGCGACAGCTCGCGGTGTGGCTCACTTGCGTATCCGCGCTTGTCATGGCATCCTCCAATATGCGATGTCATCCGGTGGCGAAGGTATGCGCCTAGTGGTGTGCGTGTGGGGACCGTACTGACTTGTGCGCTTTTCAGCGAGCGTGGTCACTTCGAGTTGTTTTTCCATACGTCACCATCTGCACCGTTTCAACCGTTCCGAGCCCCTCTCTCGGCGCGTCGTGCAGCCCTATCGTTAGTTGGCTTGTGCAACTCGTGTGGGGTCGTGCTCGGTGGGTTCTCCTGCCCCTGCTCCTGGTCCTCCACTCGCTGTCTGACACGTTCTGCTATCGCCAGCGACCTCTCCAGCCCTTCTCGACTGTCCCCGTCACCTCCCGACTCCTTGGCCACCTCCGACTCACGATCCTTCGCGATCTCGTCGAACTCGGTTCCATAGGGTGAGGTTTCGTTGACCGGTTGCTCCATGCCTTTGGCCGACGGGTTCCTGCGCTTTCCACGACCTCTCCTGTCGCTTTCTACATGCTCGCTTTGTGAGCGGCAGCCAGAACGTCGGAGGTCACTCGTGCCTCCCTCCCCCGAGCTCGAAGGTCTGAGAGCTGTTCGGCTTCATTTCTGCTTCATGTCTTTGCCTTGACATTTTCGTGGCGCCCCCTTCAAGTGCGGCGCCGACGGTTTTACTGCTTGCAGGCACCCGCGTCCCCCTCTCGAGCTCAAAGCCCCGGGACGCTTTTGGTGGAAGTGCGGTTCCGCCAGGTGGCTCTGGCGGTGGATTCAGGTCCCTAGGAGTGTTGTTGACGACCTTTGACGTGCGCTGATTGGTGTCGTCATGTGGGCCGCTCGACATTCAGTAGTGCACTTGCAAGATTGGCCCGTTCCCCCACGTCCGTGCTGGGTAGTGTGTCGGTGGCTCTATGACTGCATGCGGGTGGTGCCCAATGACGCGCGCTTCATCTGTAGGGCTTTCCCATGTTGGTCGTATGGTGCTGACGTCCGCGTTTCGATGCATATTGTCGTTGTGTCGACGTCTTTGCTTGTGCCTCCTTACCTTCTCTCTCATCACACTTTCCAGCATGGTGGTTGGACACTCTGTGGTCAAGATCAGTGGTTGCAGATCATTTCAATGATCATCAAACATTTATGATTTAATGGTTGCCTTTGTTTGTTGAGAGGTGAGTCAAGGAGGGTCAAGAGACACTGGAGAAAAAAAATTCAAGGTCAAGGAGGACGCAAGGAGCGACAGGGCACCTGGTGTGTAATGTCAGGACATGCGTATGCAATGTCACTGCCGATTTTTGCGAGGGTGCCCTGGTGGTCGTTGCAGTCGAGGAGTGTGTACTTGACCTCGCCGCCCTTGGCCGTCTTTCCGGGACTGGTGAGTTTGTACGCCTCGAGACAGGCCTGCTAGAGGACGACGATAAGACGGCGCTGGGGAGCCGGGGCGAAGTGTCCCTGCAAGGGGAGCATGGACGGGTTCGTGGCCATCTTGCGGGACATTGAGGGGGGGGAAGGGGCGTGTCGGATGGTGTGGGCTCGGCGGGGAGTGTGTCAGGTGCGCGGGCGCAACTGGGTGGACCTTCATCGTCTCCCTGTCCTTCTCGCTCTCGGAGCGATCCGAACACGAGGCAGCACGGGGCTCATCGACAGGGGTCGACTTTGGGCGCGGCGGGGGCATAACAAACTCGGACTGCGGGTGCGATCTGAGACCATCCACGAGCGTCGGTACGGCGGCGGCCGAGCCCGAATGGCGACGGGGTTGCACGAACGAGGAGGAGTAGGACATTTGGACTCGAGACAACACAACACAAGAAAATCACAAGGCCATATATAAACCAATATCGATCCCACAGGCGTGAAATTTATTTTACATCTATGGGATCGATTTCATCGCGATGCTGCTCACGACTACGTTGTAGATCCGATAGTGCTAACGACGGTGAGCATCGTGGCTGTACAGCGACAGGGAGACTTGCCTTGATGACAGTCCCCAGTCCGTGCACTGGCCCACGTTCGCGACGAGGGCCAGTTCGCCATCCACGACCGCGCGCATTCTTTCCAAAACGTCTTTGCGTTCCCACGACAAGACGTTCACTACGATCAGATCGCGCGTGCTCTTAGAGGTCCCATACCGCTCTATCGCCTCGTTGACGTGTACAATAGTGAGCGACACGAGGGGGCTTCGTAGTACGTACTGGCACATACGTTGTCCGTCAGGTTCAGGTTCCAGAGGATTCCCGAATGCACCGCCTTTATCCGCAGCGGCCTTGCCGCTTTTTAAAACAGCGCCTGCACCACCGCCATCTGCAGGTGCAGGACGTTGAGCCCGACATGGTGAGCACCCGACGCACGCACCAGTGTCGCGTTGATGAATGCAAAGTTGACCGCATCCAGCTCCTCCTCGCTCCCCTCGCCCTTCAACGTCGCCGCCCTGATGATCCGTGTGCGAATATCGTCCGCGTTTGTGACGTGCTTGAACCGTGCCGTGAACACTGCCAGGTGTGTGAACCGCGGGTACCGATAGACTTCGACCAACTCCATTTGACACCGCTTTCCCGTGTTCGACCACGTCCTCCTCCTCCTCCTCCTCCTCCTCCCCTCCTCCTCCTCCTCCCCTCCTCCTCCTCCTCATCGCCCCCGCTGCACCCAGCATTCTCACCCCCAGAACTATGACCAGACCATCGCGGACGACGTCTGGTTCGTCGAACATTTTTGCCCTACTGTCCCCACTGTCGCCAGTTCGAGCCCATATGGAACGAGCTCGTCGATCACTTTGAGGCCCTCCCAGATCCTGGCCTCCGCCTCCCGCAGGTCAACTGCGCACTCAATGGCGATCCGCCTGTAGCCTCTCCAGCTCGTCCCCTCTGACCCTCCGCAGACCTCTGCAGTGACAACGGGATCACCGGATACGCCCAGGTGAACTTGTACCGCGACGGCGCGCTCATCGACACCTAAAATAGCGATAGAGAATTCCACCACCTCCTGGACTTTCGCAACCGTTACGCAGAGCCTGTCGTCAGCGTCTCTGCATCGCTAGAACCAGAACGGAACCCGAACCCGAACTCACCCCGACCCCGACCCCGACCCTGACCCCGACCCCGACCCCGACCCCAACCCCGACCTTCAGCCCG
>JBBPUI010000033.1:0-55955 GCA_038094615.1 Heimioporus aff. retisporus | reverse complement strand
CTACGATCCATCCCCGTCCGAATCCTCGCCCCTGCTCGCTCAGCTCAAGCGGTTCGTCCTCCGCTCCAAGGTACGCATCCGCGACGTGACCGACGAGTGGGACGTATGGGCGGCGTGGGGCGATCGTCCTCAAGCCCCTCAGAGGTCCTGGCACTGGGCAGCAAGTGGCGCCGTCGAGCCCGTCTGGCCCGACTCGGACCGTTGGCCATGGGGCGACGAACACGGCGTCATACTTGATCGTCGTGCGCCCGGCATGGGTCGGCGGCTGCTCGTGCGCAAAGGCGATAGACGTTCGTGGTCTTGCCTCGTCCCTTCGCGTTCGCTCACGCTGTACAGCCCAGGAAGCGTCGACGCACGATGTATTGCCGGGGGACGCGTACCTCTTGCATAGAATAATGCACGGCGTGCCAGAAGGGAATGCCGACATTCAGCCTATGCACGCCTTTCCCATCGAGTCCAACCTCGACGTCATGGGCGGACGTGCGTGTGCTAGCCAAGTTTCACATCACGCCGGTGCTCACTGTCCTTTGCAGTCGACTTTCGAAAGGGATGCTATGTCGGACAAGAGCTCACAGTGCGGACCTATCACACCGGCGTCGTACGCAAGCGAGTCCTCCCGGTTGTTCTCTCTACGACAACAGGCACGGGACCATCATTGCACCTTGCCATCAAACCTTTCACGAACCCATCGTCCGACACTTCGACTGCCCGAGTACCTCGCCTTCGCGGAACATCCACCCTCCTCTCTTCGATCCCCACGCCGTCTATAAATTCCGGCACTGCCGTCGGCCTCGCTCTGCTTCGGTTGGAACACTTGCGCGCGGATACGACCCTGTTTACGGACGAACCGGACGATGCCAGGTGGAGGGTAGAGCCTTGGTGGCCAGACTGGTGGCCCAAACAGCCGTCGAGCGAGAACAAGATAGACAATGTAGACTAACGAGCGTTGTACGTTAGCGTGAGGGAGCCACTTGCTCGGCGACAACGTATGCGAGAATGTGTTCTCCGTCGTGACTGACCGACACGTGCAGTCTGGGTCGTTGATCCAAGCCGTTACCACGAAGGATGAGTGTGGGCTTGGATTGTGTCCGAGGGTCGAATGTGGTAAAAGTGAGGTCCTTCCACGTCGGTCTGAGCGGATAGAGTGCCTTGTACGCCGCCTCTTTTACGGCCCAGCTACGGCCACATATTCAGAGGAGAGACGCAAAGCCGACACAAGAAAGAACACACCGCACACCCAAAAATCGCGTCGCACCGTCGTCGTCTTGCGCAAGTCGACAGAACGCTGTTCGTTCGGATGGACTGAGAATCCGCGACGCAATCTTGTTTGCGCCGCGACGATGAACCAACCTCGCCATGCGCGGGACGTGCAACAGGTCGACGCCAATGCCGTAGATGGTCATGTTACACTGAAAAGAGCTAACGAGAACCCGACGGCTATACACTACCAACACATGCACACCCGCAATCACTCCATGTCCGCAAAATCACCGTCATCCAAGTCGTGGGGCTGTTTCGCATCACAGTCAGCACACTGTTAGTTTGGCCGATCGACAAACATGCCTCCTTTGGTTCCTCGTCCTCGCCATACTGCATCGTGAAATCAATGTGGCTGACAACCACTTGGAGAGAGTCGGTCGACGTAAGGTCAAGAGGCAAGAAAGAGACGAGGGGATGATCCTCGATCTTAGGAAGACGTCAGCATCTTCTGAAAATAGAGAACAAGAGAATCTCGTACCAGTTGGACGATCGCCCTGTTCAATTCGTGAAACCGGCTGTTCTCTCTCTCTGCCGTCCTATCGTGTCCGTCGCGTGCGTTCGCGAGTAAGAGGGGATCTGGATCGAGATACCGCGCAATGTCTCGACGTGCCCGTCTGCCGTTTCGGGGCTCAGTGGTATCCGATGACGGGCCCGGCGAGACGAGATCCATTTTTGACATGATGTTTATCCATGGGATTTCAAGGTTCACCATGGCGGACATGGCCGAGAGAACACCACTGGCAAAAGTGATCAGAACAGCCGAGAGGGGCAATGAGTCGAGTACCTAAAGAATTTGTGTCGATCTTCCATGAACTGAGACTCGAGAAGATATACGGCGCAGATCCTGATGCCCATCCGCTGCAGGGTGCGAGCAAGAGAGGGGAGAAACGGATGGTGTGTATACAGCTCAATTTGACCTGGGGTACATGAGCGCTCCTCGGGTGGTACAAGGGGAAAAGACACCAACCAGGGCAATCGATGATGAGATAGTCATCATCGAACCCACCCAGTTCTTCCTCGAGCCAGTCGATGTTCTCTAAAAGATATCTGGCGTAGACATCGGCATATGCTCGCCAAACGCGGCGAGGACATACTCACTCACTCAAAGCAGTACACGAGACCCCCGTTCGGACCCATGCCCATCTCTGACATGACGTCTTCGAGGGTGACGAGCTCCCTAATGTCGATGACGGGCTCATACTCGAACGCGTCCCCCGTGGCGGCGGGATCGAGGTTGACGATGTGGGCGGTGCGCTTCGAGAGCTGGAGATGTGTAGCGAAGGAGGTGCAGAACGTGGACTTTCCTGCGCCGGCCGGACCGGTGACGAAGACAGCGTAGCGCATCGTACACGGCGACGACGGAGGGAGATAAGATGAGCGTTTGTAACTCCGAACGAGCGCATATACTCGCCTCTCATCACGACCACCATGTCAAGACCGCCTCTGTTCCCGCAACAGTCTGCGTCCGGGATCGCGGTCGACCCGCGAACGCTCGAGCGGGTCATCCCAGAGTCGAAACGACCAGATGGATCGTGCGTGGCTTGCTCTCAGATGGCCGTGTGCTCATCTAGCATGCAGCGTCCGGAAGCAAATAAAGATACGGCCTGGGTTCACGCCTCAGGAGGACGTCTCACGCTTCCGCGGCACACGCCAGCAGGCCATGGACGCCGCTGCGCTGCCCAAGGGGCATATCCTGGGCTGGGTCGCACCATCCTCGGAACAGAAAGAGAAGGCGAAGCCGGGCGCGCCACCGCCAAACAAGAACGCGAAGAAACGAGCCAACCAAAGGGCGAGAAAGGCGGCGGAAAAGGCCGACGCAGTGAAGGACAGTTGGGAGGACGAGGACGATGGTGAGGACGGTGGCGTACTGGCAGCAGCAACGACAACCAAGGAGGGCACGCACGCCGCAGACAAGCCAAGTGCCGTTCCCAAACCGACCCAAGACGAGGCCGAGGTCGAGGTCGACATCACGGACAAGCTATCAAAGCTCAAGGTTTAATAATTGAGTGATTATCGTTTTAGCGACAAGCGTAGCAAAGGTATTACTGGGTGTAAAGTACAAGTTACGTCGATGCAAGGGAGGATATCTCGTCGTTGCCGGGTTCGGGGGGATCGGGCGGTGTTCTTGCTCGCTGTTTGTTGAACATGTACAGCTCCATCGAGACCATGATGAGGACAAGGAAGGCGCTGAGTGCGGCTAAGAAGAGGAAGATGAGGAGGAAAGAGAAGAGAAAGAGGCGAGTTCATTACCGACTGCCTTGCGCATGTTGTCCCACTTGACCTCTTCCATGCTCGCGCGGAGGTCGCCGAGCTCGACGATGGCCTTGTTCAAGACTTCCTGCTCTCCCGATTCAAATTCTGGACGACACCAAATATAAGCGCAGTGACCAACCTCGATGGCGATGCTCTGCTGCTTTAGACCAGACTTGCTTTCGTTCTTGCGGGTATCCAGCTCCATCTGGATCCTAAAATGGACGTCGGACGGGGGTCAAACAAGATCCAGAACGGGACGTACTCATGCTTGAGCGTTCCAAGATCTTCCTTCATCCTGACATCGAGCCTGTCGACCTCCCTGCGAAGCGCAGCAATGGCGGCACGCATGGCCGCAGTCTCGTTTCGCGAATGCGAGCTCTGTTCTGCCCTCATTTCGGACAGTGCGGCACGAGAGAGATACGCTTGCTACTCGTGGTCGGTAACGACGGACGGGCGCGAGGGAGATGCACGCACGTTGTCGAGGTCTTTTACGGTGAGGCCGTCGCGCTTTACTCTCCCAATGCGATCGACAAGGAGAGCGCGGGTTGCACGCATGAGACTGCGTGCTGTGGGCGTTGGGAAGGAGCGTTCGAGCGCGAGGAAGAAGGCATGGGTGTGGAACGGGGGTGTGTTGTAGGGCGAGGGAGGGGGAGGAGGAGGGGACGGCACCGGCGGGCCAGCTTGAGATTGCAGGCGCACAAAGATGCGCGACAAACCAGTTCGATTCATACCTCTATTCCGATCTCCGATCCGATTATACAAGCTACTGTAATGCGTGCTCAGAACCGCTGCGGTCGCCAGTGATCCCGCAGTCGACTCGCGACGTCCATCTCCGCCCGAACAAGCCCAGACACCCCCTCTCGTCGCGCTCTCTCCGAGTGCTGCACGGGCACACCAAGCAAAAGTGCTCGTCCCTCCAAAAAGTCCACCACATCATCCGTGTTCTCCTCGCCATCGCACATCGATCCATCTTCGTACACCGGAAAGTTGTCCATTTCTTCTTCGAGGCCATACTCGGGCGCTACTTCAAAGGAATACGGCTCGAGTACGAAGCCTTCTTGTTTAAGTTCTTCCTCGTATTCCCCCTCCAATGGATCAGCGCTTGCATCAAATTCCAGGACATCAGTGGCGAAGCCAGCAGGAGCGCACCAGTCCCATGGTTCGTCTTGATAAGCGTGCTCGTATTCCGGTACGGTGACAAATCGGTCGTCCCGAGTCTCCACGGCAGAGCACTCGATGTGACCACGGTCCGGTTCTTCAATGTATTCCAAAGGCACGTCCATGTCTCCCCAGTAATCGTCGCTTGGAAATTCGAGTGGAACCACTGTGTCGTACGGTGTTTGAAACGCTACCGCGGCCAGAGGGCCACTTATTAGGGAGTCTATCGGAGAAGCCACTCGGCACATCTTCGGTCCATCGGCCTGATCCTGGGAACCAAGTACATTGATGCCATCGTTTGATCTCGATCTCTGCGGTGGATTAATGGCAAACTCGCGGACAGAAGCTGGCTTGGTTTCTGTAAAATACCTCGATGTCTCTAGTCGCGGACCAGATTCTCGAGCCTCGGGTGCGGAACGAAGCGCCTCGATTCCATTGCTCATTCTCGCTTGCGGTGAGGACTGTCGGACAGAGGCTGACTTGCGTTCAGGGGGGTACTCGGATGCCAACAATCGTAGGTCGGATGCTTGGATCTCAGCGGCGCGGCGTCCCACCTGTGATGCCGAGTGTGAAGGATGGAGCGATGAAACATCCGCAACATCGGCGCGCTGATCCGATCTGACCGGCAGGAAACCATCAATTATCGAACACTCTCGCGATTGCCTTCGAGTGATAGCAAGCGTGGGCGTCCGAGTCTCTTCCTGGCATTCCTTTGGCGCATCGACTGAGGTAAACCATTTTGTTCTCTGGAGATCGAGGACAATAGACGCAGATTCTGCTTCCGGATCGTCCGGAACATCACAGGCGGAAGAGGGAAGCTTGCTCTGTACTTCAATGTCCCAGACCTCCGATTCGGCCATTGTGCCAGGCAATGCTTGCGGTATCGATGCTTTACAAGCTGGTGGTCCAGTGCTCTTGGATCGATGTCTTCTTGTACTGTTCGTATCACGAATCTTCTTTGGCGCGGGTTGGCTAGAAGATGCACCGTCTGAGATGTCGTCAACAACCTGCTCGCTCGGTTTGTTTAGGAATGTGAATTCGGAAAACAGCTCATTCCTGGATGCTGCGACATCGAATGAGCTACATCTCTGAGCATAGTGCTAGGATACTTACAAGACTTGTTTGCCGTGCTTACTTTCTTTTTCGCCGATGCCTTTCCCTTGCTGAAAACACCGAGGGAGGGCGCTGGTTTCAGCTGTCAAGTGAGTGAGAGCTGTGAAACGAGCCGGACCGCGTTTAAATCGCCCACCGTGAGCCTGTCTTTCGTAACGTTGGCAGCGGAGAATCCATACAAGAGTGCCAGCGCGGCGGGCTTCTTTGTCCTTCCTTTCTTCGGGGCCGTAGTTTCCTCGACGTTCTTCTGTGAAGGATTCACGATCGCGCGCTTCTTGCGCTTACGCTCGCGACGATCTGCTAGTCCTATTTTCGTGTGAGTCGTCTGCCAAGTATGCGAACGTGACTTACTGGCTGCACGTTCGGAGTCGGTGTGAACCGAGACGCTTTTGCTTCTGTGTCTCGGCTTGTCCTTCTTTTCCGGGGCGGGCGATTTCGGTGGTGCTTCCTTGGGACCCTGCTTCGCAAGATCGGCGTTGGGTGCGCGTGGTGCGCGAGGACGGAGCACAGGGGTATCGAAACCGAACGCGATGTCAGTCCGTGGCGGGGCTGGCTGGCACTCGTTGACGAGGTCGCGGTTGGAGTACAAGGGCAGGTAAGGCTTCTGGCGTTCGACGTACTGTTGGACGAGGCGACGCCTGTCGTCTGTCATGGCGGCGGGGGTGCAGTGGACCCTTGTTACGGTTACGTACGCGTCCCTCAGCGAGCGCGATAAAGTCGGTGCCGACTTTATTTTTTTTTCTCCTTCTTACTCTACAGTGAAACGTTACAAAGTACGCTTGTCGTGCTACTAAGCGTTCCCCACAGATCCCAACTCATGAAACGCGCTGCTTCCACTATCGAAGATGATGACACGTCGATTCAGACTTGCAGCAAACGGTTCAAGTCGTGTTCTGAAATATATTTCGCCGGTGCAGCTCCACCCCCAATGACAGTCACTCTGCGCAACAAGGAATATGAGCCCACCCCCGCGTTCGACGCGTTTTGGCGTTTGGCCGCCGAGAGACACGCCATCGACGAAAGGCGTCGGGCAGGCCGTCCCGCTCCGTACGTTTATCTAGACCACTAGTGTCTTGTCTGACTTGCTTTCGTCGACAGCTGGACGTCCGACCCTATCCTTGCCAGCTACAAGTTTTGCAACACGTTTCGGGTTCTCGACCGAGTTAGCCAGTACATCATCACCGAGGTCATCGAAAAGGGTCCCCAGCGGCGCGAGGAAGTCGCATTCCGCGTCCTTCTCTTCAGCATGTACACCAACATCCGAACATACGAGATTCTGCGCAAGAATATCCAGCCGTTCACCTGGGAGACCTATAAACGCGCCGATTATGAAACAATCCTTCGTGACCTGTACGACAACGGGGTCCCCATATACACGGGTGCATATCAGAAGCCAGCCCCCGAGTTGGGTTTCGCTGAGAACTTCATGAACCACCTCGCATTTATCGAGGTCCTCATGCTGGAGCTGCCTGCCCAGCTGCGCGACGCCGAGTATGTAGCGGACGTCTTCGATTACTTGCGGACGTTCAAAAGCATGGGCGATTTCACCGCGTACCAGCTCATCTTGAACCTGTCCTATTCGAACCTTATGAATTTCTCCGAGTATGATTTTGTGGAGATTTGCATCGGATCCAGGAGGGGACTACGGAGGTGCTTCAGCGAACCCATCCCCCGTGCGGTGGAAGTTGACCTGGTCCGATGGATGCAGATGACCCAACGCGTTCACTTTGAACGGTTGGGTATCAAGTTCAACGGTCTCGGCCCCGACAACCTTCCGATGATGCTCTGCGACATCGAGCACGCATTATGCGAGCTGGACAAGTATATCCGCAAGTGCGCCAACAGATCCGTCGGTCGTCCGTTCGCTCCAACCGGATCATTGGGCAAGATGCGACTCCCGAAGGCCTGGTCGCACAAGTCTCGCTACGTCCTTCGTATCCGGTCCGAGGAAGAAGCCGAGGCCGAAGTCCTCGAAAAGTTCATTGTAGAGTCCATCAGGGGCCATCGGGAGGTTGACGGGGTGCGGGAGTTCCATGTTTTCTGGGAGGGTTATTCGGAGGATGAGGCTACGTGGGAACCCGAAGCCTCGCTCATGGAGGACGCGCCGAGCATAGTTCGGGAGTATCTCAGGTCTATTGCTGGTAGGACTTGTTGAGCGTTGGCAAACTACGTTTTGACTTCCTCGTCACAGGCAAGTGCTGAGCGGTCGGTATGAGAGAAAGAAGGACCAGGGAGAAAAGTGTTACACGGGTCGTCGGCCTTATAATTATGTGCAGTCCCGCGGTGCTACGGCTTTCATACACGTCACGTTGTGATAACGGTTGGCGATACACTTCTCGTAAGAAACTCATCATATCAGTTAAGTAAAACACGACGTTATTATGCCGTGTACACGAAAAACAAATTCCTGTCAAGAACAGTGAAAATTCACATCAAGAAGCTGATACATGTAACAAGACGCCACGCACTGCTTGTCTGTCAGATCGGCAAACGCATGTCGTTCCCGCTCTCGCTGCACGTCCGCATCGCTCCATCCCCGACGCATCTGTTCTTCAGCCAACTTCTTCTGCCGTTCCTTGTTCAAGCGGACATTGATCCACCGAAGGACGAAGCACACCACGAGCTGCACGACCAAAAGAACCATGATCGCAGTCTTACCAGGTATGTATGCAGGGGCGTCCTTTGGTTGGAAAATCTCCGTGCCGATGATGTTACCCACACTAAACGTTGCCATCGTCATCGCGTTGATTGTCACCTTTTTGGTATGACCGCTTGTGTTACTGGCGTTGTAAGCATAAATGATCGCTAGCGCGCTGCCAAACGTTCCCGTCAAGTATGACGCTGGAAGATTGCTTCAACGAACGTGAATGCAAACGCGAAGGACTCGGTACCAAACAAGAGGGCACCCTGGTGACCAGTGCCTTGAAGCCCGACCATCATTGCTAGCGGATAGGCAGTCTTAGCAAAAAGTAACCACTATAGCGGCGGTGCTCACCAGTGCCGATGATAGTGGGTACCAACGCAATGACAATGGGTGTCATTCGCTCGTTCTGAGTGAATGAATGAACCACGTATGTGATATGGACGCATGAATTGTACCTTCTTGTCCGAATACCAACCACAAAACAGGGTCATCAGGGAAAAGATGGCGCCGCTAGGGGTAGAGAGGATCAACGTTTGCTTTGTCCTACATCCGTTCGTTCAACCGTCTGCGGGCAACATTCTATCCCGACGTACGTGTACCCAAAGGACTTGATGACAATGTTACTGACTGTCAATCAACAACGTCAGCGCTTGCTGAGATGGACATCAAGGATCATCCCCACAATTGCTCAGTGCGCCATTGGGTATGCTCGCTGCAAAGTGTCAATGGCGTAGCCACACGAAACGACAATGCACGCACTGAGCACCGTCGACAACACGATCAGCCAAGTCCTGATGTCAGTCAGGGCTTCCTTGATCTGCTCCGTCTTGATAGTCTTGTTTTCCGTCCCTCCCTGATCATTACGAACACGCTCCAGGGCAGCGATCCGCTCCTCTTTGGTCAGCATGTGCGCATGGACAGGCGAGTCAGGCAGCCCGATGAGAACGATGATCCCAACGACGATCGCCAATCCGCCCAGGAGCAGGTACACGATCTTGTACGGCGGGATGTTATTTCCATCGTAGAACGAAATACCCTGTCACGTCGTGAGCAACTTGCAGAATGCGATGGGCTCGACCAACGTAAGCAACAAAGCCTCCAAAGACCGACGTGAGGCCGTTCTGTGGAAACACCAGTAAACGCCTGCAACTTTGGTGTGCAACGTACTGACCATGACATAAAACCACGAAATCCGAGTAGCCTAGACATGACATCAGCGTCGTTCCCGGTGCATGCGATCTTGGCGAACCTGTTCGTCCTTCTTATAGAACATGGAGATGAGCAGAACCAAGCAGGGGGCCACGCAGGATTCGCACATGCCTGAAACGACGTTTCCTGAAAGAGTCACAAAGTATGGGCGATTCGACGTACCCAGAAGGAAACGCAAGGCAAAAAAAGCACCAAAATTATTAGTGGACGCTTGTAACATGACTAGCGCTCCCCAGACCACGATGTTGCCACCTTGAAGGCGATCAACAGCAAACTCGATTGACGAACTATGACCATACCCAGATACTTGGCCAACCTCAGTTTTTGGGAGATGTACACTGTAGGGAACTCCCAAAACAGATATCCTGTTATACGTCAGACGGGCATCCGTCGGCGTGTTTTGAATTTACCGAGGTAAAAGGCCATGGATACTAGGTTATAGTGCTGTACGGACAGGGATAGATCAAAGAATTTCAGACGGACACAAACATTTTTACCTGGCCCACGATAGGGAAACCCATGATACTAGAGAGGTTGGTATAGAATGTTCGGATTTGCAAACATCCAGGACTTGCCTTGCATAGTTCAGAGATGTCTTGTCGCTGGACGTAACGAGTAAGCAATTAGTTAAAATCGTGCCACGGAACGTACAGGAATTGAGTAAAGTAAACCGCAGCGGATATCGTCGGGATGACAAGGTCCTAACAATTACTAGCTCGAAGCACACCTTCATTCGACGGAATCAGTACGTACCAACTTGCGCCGAAGCTTTCTGTTGAATTCGTCGCTAAAATGTTCTTTAGCCTCTACACCGACAAGTTGCAAGGCCTCGTCCCCATCTGCAGCGTTGAAGATGTTCGAATCGAGTTTGTCTTCGACATCAGCAGAAAGTTGGAAGGTTTTCTCGACCACCTCAGCATTCTTAGACGCGCTAGACTTAGAAGACATTGGGAATGTGGGCACGCCAACAATTGCTTTCGGACCATCTCTTATCCTTTGAGATGCCCATGGTCGCACGACGAGTAAAAGTGTGCCTGCAGCTGATAACAGCTGACGCACAAATGACAACCAACGGATTCAGCAGGAGATAAGGGATAGACATTTTTAGCGTGAGCGTATGGACCTGTGATGAAGCTTGGAGAGTTGCCACCTTCTCACAAACCTCAGACAGGGTTGGGACATTACGAACGGATTTGAGCAAGTTCCAATAAGAAAAATATTATTATTCATACAATGCCAAGTAATTCCATTTACAGTTTCTGGATGACAAGAGCAGATGCAGCACCACCCTAGGAACAGGTCAGAAGTCACTGGAAGAGATAAAACAGATGAACCCACCCCATTGCATATACCTGCTGCCCCGTATTCACCAGTTTTCAGAGCGTGGACGAGGGAAACGACGATGCGAGCGCCCGAGTTTCCGATAGCATGACCAAGTGCGACAGCGCCACTGAAGGAGTCATTAGCATGTGACCAGAAAATCAGACCATTCCGCTAACCCGTCAACATTGACCTTTGCGGGATCAATTTGAAGCAGCTTCTCTGCTAAGCGAACCACGACCGAGAAGGCCTCGTTTATCTCGAATCGTGTGATGTCATTTATGGTCAGGTTTGCCCTCTCCAGGGCTTTAGGTAAGGCGACAGTTGGGGCCATGGGGAAATCAATAGGTTCAACGCCGGCATCAGCGTACGCTGATCCTCAGACATTAGAGAGGAATTTGACGTGAATGGTCAAGCGATACATACAGACGACCTTTGCAAGAGGTTTGACACCCAATTCCTTGGCCTTTTCGGCGGACATGAGGATCAATGCAGAGGCACCATCATTCAGGTTGGAAGAGTTAGCTGCCGTTATTGAACCGCCAGGCTTGAATGCAGACTTGAGGGAGGGAATCTTGTCAAAAAGGACCTTTTTGTATTCTTCATCCTCCTTTATTATGGTATCGCCCTTCTTTCCCTTGATGACCACAGGTGCAATCTCGTTGCTAAAGACACCCTCCTTCCATGCTCTATCAGCGCGCTTGTATGATTCTATGGCGTGTGTATCCATCGACTCCCGGGTGATACCGTACTTTTCGGCAGCAGATTCACCACAGTTGCCCATAGCAAAGTTGTTGTAGACATCCCAGAGGCCATCGACTTCAACAGAGTCTCTTGTCTCGAATTTTCCAAAGAGAGGGTTCGTGCGAGGTAAAAGGAAGCTGTTGGGATAGAGATGAGTGGTGAGGTGGACGCGATAGAGATGGGACGTACGGTGCGTTGCTCATGCTCTCCATGCCACCAGCGACAACGACGCTCTTGTACCCAGACTCTACGCTCTGTGCGGCGAGCATGATGGACTTTAGGCCGCTTGCACAGACCTTGTTGATGGTGGTGGCATCAGAGGACGCCTTCATGCCGGCAGCGAGGGCCACTTGGCGGGCTGGTGATTGACCAACGCCTGCCTGGACGACGTTGCCATAGTAGATTTCCTCTGCTACCGCGGGGTCGACCTGTGATTGCTGGAAGGCGTGCTTGAGGGCGATGGCACCGAGTTGAGGGGCGGTGAGTGTCTTGAGCGAACCATTGAGAGAACCGACGGGTGTCCTGGAGGCAGCGACGATGACGGCTTCGTGGGTGGACTGTGGGGCGAAATGGGGTGGGATTAAAGGGAAGTGGAGAAAGAAAACATACCATGGTGCGAGACAAGGAGGAGAAAGCGGGGCGGGAGAAGCAAGTGAGACGGGCTGTGGTCAGGATCATCGAGGGCTTTAATAAAGGTTAGACCGGAACAATCCGACGTAAGATATGAAATCAAGCGGGGCTGTACGAGGAGGAACGTTGAGCACGACGGTACACGTTACAACTATAGCGAGAGCGACGTTCACGGACTCGTGCGGGCACCCAGTCTAAATCGGATTGTGAGAGCCCGACATCAATATCAATCACCACCGAGATCGACCACACAGCTCAGCACCAAAAACCACGCCTGCAACCACCGCCCGTCTCCAACCGACTCCTTCGGACGTGCATCCGACCATGTCGCTAGCATCTCCTCAACGGCCGGACCGGTCTCGCACGGGTGGAGGTACCAGCACTGCGAGCCGAGACAAGGATGATCTCCGAACGAGAGAAGGGGAAAGTTGGAGGCGGGGTTTCCGATCGAGTATGCGGTAGTCTCCAACCCATCAAAGACGTGCTGGCGGAGCAACGACGTGTGCATGATATCCGACAGCCCAACGGGTGATCCGGCTGCAAGACAGATGGAGCAGACAAAGAGGGACAGGACGCCTTGGACGCACTGGAGTCATACACGGAAAAGTAGAAGGCAGGTACTTGAAAGGTCGGGGAGAACGCGATGGACTGGTGGCAGACGAGGTGGTCGGGCGGGCTCACTGCTACCGCCGGGTCGTCGGCGGGCTCGGGCGGGGGGTCGCTGGCGGTCGATCTGCGCTGGAGCGATGTAGATCTGCGCATATAGCCAACACCAGAGTGTTCTACCCATTCCCAGTCATGTCGATCCTGCACAAAAGTCTTGCACGCCGTCTCGAACGACGAGCGGGTCAGTGTCATCGCTGTCAGTGGCGTGGGAACGAACTATAACAGCACATGAATAAGGTTCAAGCCACCGTTCTGACACACCAGACCTCGTCAACACAACACCGACTCACCAATCCCCCGCCATGGCTGTAGGAAAGGTCTGTCTGCACTGTGCACCTCCTCGACGGCCCGTCGCCTGACAGTCGTCCTCGCAGAACAAGCGTCTCTCCAAGGGCAAGAAGGGTATCAAGAAAAAGGTCGTCGATCCCTTCTCCCGCAAGGGTATGTCTTTCCACGTCAATGTAAACACCATCTCATTCCTCCGTAGAGTGGTATGACATCAAGGCCCCCTCCACCTTTGAGGTCAAGAACATCGGAAAGACCCTCGTCAACCGATCACAGGGATTGAGTACGCCCGTCGATGCTGTATCCATCCCCCGCTAATGCTCTTCTGCAGAGAATGCCAACGACTCACTAAAAGGCCGGATTATCGAGGTCTCCCTCGCAGATCTTAACAAGGACGAGGAACAATCCTTCCGAAAAATAAAGCTACGGATCGATGAGGTGCAGGGCAAGAACTGTCTCACCAACTTCCATGGCATGGACTTTACCTCGGACAAGCTCCGTTCCCTCGTTCGCAAATGGCAATCTCTCATCGAGGCCCACGTCGACGTGAAGACGACGGACGGCTACCTCCTCCGCCTCTTTGCCATCGCCTTCACCAAGCGTCGTCCAAACCAAGTGCGCAAGACGACCTACGCCAAGTCAAGTCAAATCCGCGAGATCCGCAAAAAGATGTTCGAGATTATGACCCGGGAGGCATCCAGCTGTGATTTGAAGGAGTTGGTCCAAAAGTTTGTTCCGGAGGCGATTGGCCGTGAGATTGAAAAGCACACGCGCAATATCTACCCACTACAAAATGTGTACATCCGCAAGGCCAAGATCCTCAAGGCCCCCAAATTTGACATTTCAAAGCTACTCGAACTTCACGGCGAGTCGACCGACGTTGGTGTTTCACGAGCTTGCCGATGATGCCCAGCGCGCTGATTACCTTTACAGGAGACCGGTACGCGGGTAGCGAAGGAGTTCAAGGAGCCAGAGATTTTAGAGTCTGTTTAAAATACCTCTGTACTGCCTATGACCTCACACCACTTATGCCTGTTGCAAGGTCTTTTCATTCATGAACCATTATCAGGGAACGCATCTCTAGTTGTGGGAAATGATTTTGAGGTAATTGCTCAATCCCGTCACATCAGCGTTCCGGTAGCCGAGGATAGAATTGGCTTAATTTTTTTTTCTCTTCCCCTTGCTCTTGACCTGCATATCCAAGCCCATGTCCGACATTGACTTTCTACGGAGCATCGTCACCAGATACCCAGATTTCCCGAAGCCGGCACGTCCTCCGTCGTATTGTTTCCGTTTTGCGTGTTCTCAAACCTTGACATCAGGGCGTCAACTTCCTTGACATTTTCCCCATTTTTCGTGACCCCGTGGCTTTCGAGACCTTGATCACGCACTTTGTTTATCACATCACCTCCCACACGATACCCAAGTCCGTGCGCAAGAAGGTGGACGTCGTCGTCGGTCTCGACGCGCGTGGGTTCCTTATCGGACCGCTGATCGCACTCCGCTTGGGCGCCGCGTTCGTGCCGGTGAGGAAGAAGGGCAAGCTCCCCGGCCCATGCAAGCAGGCCTCGTACGAAAAAGAGTATGGCCTCGTGCGTGCCGTTATGTTTCGCCCGTACCGCTCCTGACGGGATAGGGTTCTCCGCCGTAGGACACGTTCGAGATGCAGGACGGCGCTATTCGACATGGGCAGAACATCATCATCGTCGACGACCTCATCGCCACCGGTGCGTGCGATGCGACACGACATTTGACGTTATTACCTCACGTAGCGACGCTTTGTAGGTGGCTCTGCCAGCGCGGCTGGCACCCTCGTACGAAAGCAGGGTGGAAACATCTTGGAATACCTGTTCATTGTCGAGATATCTGCATTACGAAAGCAGTGGGCCATCGAGGATCCAGTGTATTCGATCATCCAGGAGTAGGTTGTAATGGACGCGTCAAAACGGTATCCTTATTATTGGGCTTTGTGGAATTATTTAGTTGTCCATAGAGTTGATATGTATGTCTCGAGTTGTTGTTCCTGCTGGGGGATCTTGGGTAAGGGTTGTGACAACATGGCAATCGCACCATCAGATGCACGTTGCTGACAGGTAAAAAAAAAAAAAGACAAGCTTTACGTCCGAACTGCTCGAAATAGTCGAAATTGCCATCACCGAATTCCGATTTGTGGTGGTTGTTAGGACAACATCTAGAAATATGATCGAGATCACGGCTTGATAGGCACTATATGTGTTTCAACCAAATGACATTATATCAGCAGTCGCGTATTCAGCAACGGATGCCCGTTGATGTACAGCAGACGTGGTTTATCTCCTTGCCGGTCGTCATACTGATCTCCTCCCGCCTTGGCATATCCAGACCATCCGTCGGCATCAATGGAAAATAGAACGTTGCCATATCCAAAGATTCCAGAAGCATCCAGCATGGCAGCAATATTCTTCCCCGCCGAATGCGGCAATAACACCAGCGCAACGTCATCCAACTCGCCTGCTGCGGTTACCTCCTCCGAGGTAGCCGATGGGTTAATCGGTGTATCATCGGTGTTGATAACAATGACACCCGAGGCCCCTGCATCCCGGGCATACACGAGCTTCTCTAAAAAGGTGCAGTCGCCCCTCCATACCAACACTGCGTCACCAGCAAAGTCTTGGTCATATGGCCTGCAACCGAGTGCATTCATACCATCCTTTTGAATTTGAACACCTTCAACGCGACCAAATTTCAACGACGTTGTGCCCCCAGGCCTCGTCAAGTCTGCGCCAAATGTAGCTGTGTGAGCAGTGACACGAAAATCGGCATTCCACTCTGCCATGCCGGGTCCGGCTGGAAGCATCGGATCCATGGTATCCAGAAACACCCGCAACCGAATGTCGGGAAGATATGGCACTCGGAGGTCATCTGGCGGCATCAGTAGTGCCGTGTCGTTGATATACACTAGCTGACCGGTCCGCACAGAGTGTGGGCCGACTAGTGCAAGGAATGAGAAACAACCTTTGCGAGTCAGGTGCCCACTCACGCCTGGTTATATCATATCCTTTTCCGTCCAAACGGCTGACAATACGTGTTCGAATTCCGGTGATATTCTGCAGTAAAAACCCATCTGCCACAAGTTGTAGTTTTTGATGTCCTGGATTCGGGTCTTCGGCGACCACCCGTCCTCCCGGTGACATGATAAAGTCGTACACCTGTCATATCTCAGGTTAAGAGTCGGCTAGCTCATAAATGGGCCTCACGAATGGATCGACTTGAGGCATGGAACACCACCCATCCGGGGACCAATAACGTTCGTCCAGCGGCTGAGGTCTGAGTCCAACCAGCTCTCTTGCGTAGTCAACGTCTGGGCGCGAGCCAACTCCACGCACCAGATTTTCCATGACACCGCTTGGCACAAACCCCTGGAAAGGATGGTATGCAGGACACTGGAGATTTTCCTCCCTGCGAAGCCTTCGACGTGCAGACGACATGGGCTTGAGGGCATGCTTTGGAAGAGAAAGTAGATGTCCTTCCGTGCTTAGCACATAATGGGAATCATCACTGTTTAGAGGATTCTCTTCGTCGAAAAGAAGGTATAAATACTTTGACACCCAATTAGCTTTCTCCGGGAAAAACGAGAATAAACATACCTTTAAGGTTTCTGAAAGCGCGAATGATTCCATCCTGTCGTCCCTTGCATTGATGCGCAGGTCCTTGATCCCGCAGAGTCCACAATCCACCTTGGCTCTTATTATGATGTCCTTCAGAACGCGCTCTCCGACATCAAGGTAGTATGGGTCACGCGTGGCCTATCTACGTATAAGTAAAACCGGGTTTTGTCATCATAACCACCACTCACCCTGTAAAGATACCAGGTGGACTCAATAAATTCTGGGCGAAGAGGATACTGAAAGGATGTAGCCTGCATCGCATGTGTATCCCACACCTCTGGCAATCCCGAGTGACGTCTCCATAGATTCCAGTCTATGCAAAAATGAGATGTCGAATAAACGCGCCATTATGTGGTGACTCACAAGTGAGATGGGACTTGATGGCGTTAGGAATATCACCACCAAGCACCTGCAAACCAGGCCAGAAGGCGGAAAGTGAATCTATTGTAGTGTAAACCGGGTCTCCGGTATGTGGGTTGACAGCACGGTACTAAAACAGTCTCAATGGGGGGGACAAGGAAGGAAGACGTATACAATTACCCAATGGCCGTCAAGGGAGCGAATGTATCGCATGACTGCCGCATAACTATCTTGCCAGACATCCAAAAATTCCACCTCCCCTATAGCATAATGGTAAGAGGAGCAACGAAGGGTGTCGTGATCAACACACCACTTAGAATGTACCACTTCAACGCGTATTCGTAGAAAGAGTCTATGCCAGCACCAATTCCCGTGACCTCCGGACTCGTCCATAACTAGATAACACTTGAGTGCCAAAAGAGGGGGAAGGAATGATGGCCACAGACACCAGTCCAAATGTTGATGGTGTTTGCCACCAGACCAAGATCTGACTTGCGGTTCCATAGTGCAAAGTATGCTTTGTAGGCGGCCTTTTCGAACCGATCATCGCCAGTAAGTCTACTTAGAGTACCAAACTCAAGTATCAAAGAACCCGCCCCAGCGGTGCCTAGCATGGGATGAGATGCTGCTGCAGAGAAGTGGAAAAACGAACAAGAATCCAACGACTCTCCCCTCTGAACGCCATGCCGTAGATTAAGCTGGAGGGATATAAACGTGATGCTTAGGCAACTGTAAGTAAACTCACTCTAGCATATGGAAGCCCAGTTGGTGTCGAGAATGCAGGCAACAGTCGCTTGCCGAGGTCGTATGCCATGTTTAAGAGTTGTCCACGGTACCAGGGAAGAAAGAACGGTTGACCGGGCTCGCTGGCGAAGATATGTCCGGATAAAAGGCCGCCGAGGACGCGAATGGTAGTTTCAAACACCTGTGGTTTTGTATTCACGTCAAAGGAGACCCAATCGATGATATTCTTGACAGCATCTTGAAAGCCTGGTGGGTCATCGAGCACGACCAGTGTATCTAGAACATCGACAAGCGTAACAGAAAAGTTTCCGGACACGTCGTTGACCGCTATATTCGCACTAGTGCGTTGTCAGCATGGTTCTCCACAGAGGGTGCGGGCATACGGATTTTCCCAGTCGGGGCCTCTCCCTGTGCAGGAAAGTGGCAAGAGCTCGTGTTGGTCAATATCTTGTGGTCAATGCGTTACAAGACACCGAGTCACCTCATCCAGCGGAAACGCTGTAAAAGATTTGAGGCGTGGTCATGGACGAGCAATCATCCGAGACGCACCCCGAGACATGTAGTTGTTGAACCCATGATACCACAAGTCGCGGGTGGCATTCCTGCACGAGGATTTGCACGGTCACCCACCGAGAGAACAAAATACATGCCTGAATGTCAACTTTCGGTGACTTGTCCAAAGACTTGTTGGAGCGACGGATGCTTGGGCAAGGATGGGGCTGTCAAGAACGGCTAAAAGATAGGCTGCGAGTGGGACGGGCCATTTCATGACGCGAAGTATTTGGACAGACGCGACTCTGACTGGGCCGACCGACGTGGCTACACACATACGTCACGTGTTTCATGGCTGCGCTATCTTGTCGATAAACCATGAGCAAGGTCGTCACCGTGCCCAACAAAATCGGGGAGTACTTGTCGACTGGATGGGTACGGTGGCCGTTTTTCATTCCGGATACTTTCATTTCCTACTGAAACACGTATATCCAAGGTGCTCACAGACTGCTTTTGCCCCGCACCATCATGCAAGAGCATACCGCTCTTGAGATCTCCAGAGGGCCAACAGCCCGTCGTTCACCGTTGTGCTAATTGCGGTGCATCTCCGAAAGGTGGGTAGTCTCTCTGTCATCACATTGCTAGAGGTGTCACCCGGACAAAAAGCTCAATGGAGCGAAGGAACCGAGTCATCCTCGTCAACCATTTCCTCAACCTCTCATGGTTCACGGCCTTCGACCCCACCCACAGATATCTCCAGCACTCTCAGTTCACCCACCTTCGCTCCCCCGGTCGAGACTGAAGATATGATTAGGCGCCGCCAGCAATCAGACCAAGCGTCGACCGAGATCGGGAAGCGCTTACTGAAGGGCTGGACCATGCTCGCAGACGAGTGCCCCAACATCCGATGTTACGGTGTTCCCCTCGTTAGACCACCAAAGACTGGCATTGACAAGGATCCTCGCAAGGTCGGCTCTTCATCCTATGCACCTCGATCATTACGTGTAACGCCCGTTCAGGAGTGTGTCATATGTGGAACCACCTACATCACCGAGGACTCAGAAGGGTGGCAGCGCCTTGTCCCTGTATCAGCGGGAGCCTCCACATCTGACCACAGGTCGGCTGGGGCCGCACAGCAAACTGACAACGGCAGGACTTTTTCCCGTAATAGCCCACAGCCTATTCAACTTCCCACCCTCGATCCCCCTCTCCAGACCCCAAAGGTAATGCGTACCCATCCTTGTCACCGGAAATCTCTCACGCAACCCAACCAGTTGGCTATGGATCTTTCCGGCCAGGCGGGTTCTGAGCTGCGGGGTACTCAGCTGGTAAGCATCTTCCGTGTTTCCTTAAAACCCGAGTTTAGGTCACTGCACAGGTTCCCTCTGCGCCGGCAACTATCGTACCTCTTGATGCCTCTATTCAAGCACTGGAACTCGCCCTCGGAGCGCTGTCCGAGAGACTGGCTATGGCATGCGCTAATCCGAGCCTCTTGGAACCGCTCAGTGTAGCAGCGACTGCGGAGGCGATCGGCAAAGTGGCCCATGCACTCGGACAAGTGAAGCAGCTGCAGTATCAAGGCGGCTCTTTGAGTGGTCTGACCTCCTAGTTCGCCGTTCCTCGGCGGCATGATACGATGCAACGGGTCAGTACGTGGTCAATTTTTCCGCAGAATATTTTTAAAATTCCATAGTAAGGATTCGGCATCAAACTCTGTTGTGGGTGATTTTCCTGGTATGAATGTGACGGTAATGCAGCGGGGACAAGGAGATCTTTTTGGTAGCAACCATTATTTTAGCGTATCCCGCACTACCCGTAGATACCTGCACGTTCATCAATCCAACGGGACATCAAAGTTTCAGGGAAAGTTGTGGCTGATCACGGACTCTATTGAGTGTTGGCAGCCAGATGGCAGCCTCATGTCCGCCTTACTCCCATAAATTCTTAAACCAGGCGGCGCTCAACGTATATCAGCCTTCACCTGGACCTTGAGGATGCCCTTCAATATGTTCAAGGCATTCTCTGGTTCTCGCAGTCGCAATCATCGCGGTGATCCTGCGATATACACCGATTATCCCCAGGGTTATCCCCCAGCTGAGGAATTCCAGCCAGAGCCTGTAATCCGATCACAGCCTCAAGGAGTCCTGAGAAGACCTAGCACGAAGGCAAGTCATGTTCAGCGTCAGGCGCAGAATCCGTTCTTGACCTATCATTTGCAGCGAAGAGAACCCGTGAGTAGTCACATTGACTTTGAATTGCTTCATATAAGGGCCTTTATGACCAGATTTTCACTCCCTTGCCGTCACGCACCCCAAGTGACGCAGAAGAATACAACGAAGGTTATATACGGGTAGACAGCCCGGACGCCGTTCTGAGAGGCGCCCTCAATGCGAGGCCTGTCAAGCTAGATTCAGCTTTGCCTCCTCCCCTTGGCGGACCAGGGCTCCAAGGTCCTCTGTCTGAGACATTATCAGAACGTGAACATCGAGAACAGTTGCATGACGTTCCAAGATCGTTAGATCGTCCCCCGCAACTACAGCGCACGGGCTCGTTCCATAGCGGCCATAGGGATCGGGTTAATACCGATGAGCCCATAGTCATGCCCCACTCTCCAACTAGGTCCTCTGGGTCTGGCAGTGATCACACCATTGAAGCATTGCGTACCCCGCCCTCAGCTTATCCGCACGATAGAGTGGTACGTTAGAAACACAACTTGTTCATTCGTGGATGTGACTGATTTTGAGTAACGCTTCACAGATTCCGCCCCTCCCACGCGGTTACTCTGCGGGGTATGTGCCTGGGCCAGGTTCAAGGTCACCAACCGATATCTACGGCACTGGTTCCCATCCTTATGAAGTAGTCCATGATGTTCGCCCACTGCCTCGTCCTTGATTGGTTTAAACCTGACTCTGTTTCAGATCCATTCACACCATCGAGAAATATACCTTGATAGACGTGGTCGTGGAGGTGGTTATGGGAAAGACAACTCGGCGTACTACATTGTCCCGGATGGAATGGACGTGATATTCCAAGATGAACACGGTCATGAAATAACTAGGTAAGGCTCGTAATCTACCAGCTTGCCGTATTACAACTTTCCAGGGTTGGGGATTTCAGCGGAAGACCGCGGACATCGCGACCAGGGCCGTTTGTGGTTCAGGACGCGCATGGAAGAGAATTGTACAAGTGAGGCAGTGCCTTTTTCACCACTTACCATCTCACGGCATGCATGAGCAGATATAATGGCTATGACAAGCCCCAGATTGTTGAGATCAATCCAAATCCCTCCAGCCATTTCACGCAAGTTATCCATATGATTGATTAGTGTATAAAAATTCACTCAAACATGACAGGGGATACTCATCGCACGGCTACCGCTCTAATCCCTCCTATAGGCGAGGCTATGATTATTACCCGGATCATAGAGAGCGTCGCGATTACAGGGAAAAGGATTGGCATGATCACCGAGATCCTCGATACCGGGGTTATGCTGATTATCCGGAATATGACGAATACAGAGATCACGGAGGCTACAGGGACCCCAGGTATTATGGGGAGTATAGAGATCATGCTGGTCGCAGGGAACATGATAGGTATAGGGAACATGGTGGGTATGGGGAGCACGGGTATGGAGACCACGGTGGGTACCGAGAACATGGTGGATACAGGGAACATGGCAGACACAGGGACCATGGTGGATACAGGGAGCGCGGTGGATACAGGGAGCGTGGTGGGTTCAAAGAACATGGTGGGTATCGTGAGTACGGTGGGTATGGAGGACATGGGGATTACAACCCCCAAGTGCGGCCAGAGATACTTCCGCCAGGCAGAGCGTCCTCTCGGGCATCGCATAGGACACACACCAGTCAAGTGTCCATGGATAAACAGCCTCAGCATTATGCCAGGTAAGCTCGTTGTATGATTCTTCGCATTTGATTTGACTAAATTAATGAGCTAAAAGTTCCATTCCTGACGATAGACGTTCGGTCAGGGATTTTGCATCCCCACATCCCTCCGTGCGGCATCCCGAGGATGACGTCGACCTCAACAGTGGGTTTGAGGCACTCCACATCTAACGTGCGTATGAACCCGAGTATTTATATAACTCTGTGATTGTATATCGTCATGCCGTAGTATGCTGGTCTCGAAAATGTATTGTATAGTTTATGCAACCAGTTGAGCCTCTAGCCCAAGGATACATCTTCTAGATATGACGGGAACGGCATGCCGTGCGTTTTCTAATGTGGCGGTCGGCGCGTTCCTCGACGACTGCTGCGCCCTGGCAGTTTTCCTGTTCCAGTCACCAAAGCAATCTCGTCCCTTCTAAGTTTGAGAGTTCCACCAGTAAATCGGCCGACGCCCATTGCCAAACCTCTGGGCCGTTTCTTCTTTTGTATAGATGGCGAATCCGAGTCATAAAGCCGCTTGAGTGTTGGGTGATAATTGCCCATATTTTTAGCCTTTGGCAAGGTTAACAAAACACTAGGCGTCACGATGCAAACTGCACCTCTTCGAGAGCCTTTTTCTCGTTCTTTCTTTGTTTCCGCATCAAGCCATCCCGCACGTGTTTTCCTGCTTGATTGCGCTGCTCGAGACGGAACACTCCCTCACCTTTCCCAAGTTTGGCGTCTCCTGCTAGTTCCAAGACACGGCCAGCCAACGCCCGGCCTTTCTGAGCATGATCAAGATTCAGCTCAGGGTTGAGAGATCCTGAGAGCAGCCTGGTGTGTACTAAGCGGTGGAGAAGGGCGTCATTTTGGGCATTCGTGCTTGCCAGAAAATCAGATTATTTCAACAGAAAGTAAGACCGAGGGAAACGAATATACCAACCGTTCGTCGTCCGACCCTCTATCCGATCCCTTTTCCACGGATGTAGACGGCATGGCAGACGAAATGATGTTAGAGACCTTGGATGACTGAGAAAGAGTCGGCATAACGTTCAGAAAACCAAAAGCCCGTGTACCATGAATGATTTTCTGAGCTCCTTGGTTGAAAGACTGTCTTCGGGCCGTTTTCCCGTCGACTCTAGAAAGACCGTCACCTCTGGCGTACGCGATGAACTTGCGACAAAGTCATCGTCCTGCTCAAAATCTGGAATATCCTCAGCGATGGAAAGTCCAGTGCTGGTTACGTACCACTATCTTGTTCCTCGTCAGTGACTGACGGATTAATGCCTGTCCATTCTTCCTCCGATCCGGAGCTATTTGCGTGATTCAAATTTGGTTGGACTGGGATGTCGAATGCACCCAGAAATTGCTGGCCATGAGCGTGTAGTATGCTGAGGAGTCGCTCTGTTTCGTTTTGAGCAAGTGCCATACTTAGCTCACCCAACTCAAATTGTTCCGTCATGTCAACGAACCGGAAGAACAAGCACAAATCACCGACGGAACAAAAACCTCTTATTGAGATACCGGAAGAGGAGAAATGGCGGTTAATACGCGAAAGTGGTTTGTTGGAGAGGTTCAAGGATTCTGACGGAAGCCCCTCCACGTCCCCAGCACCCACGCAACCCGGCACGACCAGCACCGAGGGGCCCGACGCGGACGGCCCAACGCCGCTAGCAGAAGAGATATTCAATGCGTTCATGATCATCATGCCGCACACGTTCTTCCTCGTCATGATGGACATGTGAGTACACGACTACATATATACTGACCGCTGACGTGGATGCCCCTAGTCTGATTCACCACCAGTACGCGAAACAGGCGTCTTTTCATGATATCATAAGCAGGATCCTGAACACCTTCCCGAGTACGTTTGTTGCCCCGAGCTATAGTTTTAAACTCACTTGACCCTCCCAAGTCATGGCGCTCTTCATGTTTTACAGTGAGTTGACGGCCTTTCCCCCAAGGAGCGTTCATGATAAACGGACCAGCAAACCGACACAAGAATAATACGATAATACAGGTCGGACTGTTTCTAATATCCCTCGGTGTTGGGCCGCGCATGATATGGCTTATCAACCGCGGATCCTGGTTGAAGAATATAGCGCAGGTGACGATTTACTTCAGAGCCTGGATCTATTTTAGCTTACGAGAACAAATCAACAGTGCCCCCAGTTCGCCACGATTTGGCTGTATACGGTCATCCAACTCAGGTTGTTGTTGGCGGTCCTCAGTCTTGCTTTAATAGGAGGCTGGACTTGGTGGGCAGACATGAAGTTATTGCTTTGACATCACACCACCCTTGTTTCATAGCATTCAATAGAATTATGCATGCACAACTATAAGAAAGCACAAAAGCTAGACCGAGTGCAATGTGTACCGTCGACTTATGCACCTATATGGAGTTCAAACGCTCCCATTATATAGGGCAGGAGTCTCCCTACTGAATGAATAGGGAAAGGGTTTTGCGGTATAGACATTACTATTTGCTCGATGATACGCCCAGTTGGATATGACCTTGGATCCGGAGGGCACCTTGTACGAGCATGATACTCAGTCAACGTTTCGAGCACTATCAGGTCAATCCCCATGAACGATGTGATAGAGATACATATTGTCATAGCATCGTCGTGAAATTGATCAATCGATCAAACCCCCTCCCCGTGATCAAGTTCGCCCATGAGAAGATCGATCTTGGCCTATCATGTTGTGTCAGCGTGTCAATAAGGAATATAGTTTAGCACAAACAGAATAGGTCGTGTTGCGACCTTCCAGAACTTGGCGAAGTACGCGCAACTGCCATTTCAAACGACGGGTCGTATGCCGGTGAATGGCATTTCGATGTGTGTCAATGCGATCAGCAAAAGTCTTAAAAACCCTATCATCCCGTGCAAAATAATAAAACTGAATGACATGAACGTTGCGCAGGAAAGAATGGTAACTGCGACACTCACTGGTATCGGATCCCCATCGATAGTTTCAAGTACCATTGACCAAGCACTGAGTAACAGAAGGTCAGCGGTGGCATTCGCCACGCTAATGAAAACGTTCATACGGATTCTTGCAGAAGATGTTCACGCACTCACTAATCCTCGAGGGCAGCTATTGCATCAGCTTTGCTCAGTTCCTTGGTGGCAAACTTTCGCACCGCAGCTGTGGCTGTACTGACGGGTTTGCCAGTCGTACCCGATCGCAGAGCGAGGGAAACTGTCGAAACTTGGGCTCGTATCCACTTGTCGCCTTCACTCATGACCAAGGTCTGTAGAAAGGAAGCTATCAGGTCGCTCTGCGATTTGTGTAGTCCGTAATCAATGGCGAGCTTGAGGTTCGTTCCTAGGCACGGGTAAGTAAGTTCAACGGCAAACATTGTCGTTCGTACTCAGGGCCTTCAACATTACCCTGGTCTTTGGTAGCTGTACTTCGCTGTCGTCAAGGTGATTTATCCATCGCGAGAAAGCACCAAGGAGGACTATCGCCACATCACGGTGTGACTGGCCGATCCGCATTGCGTGGAGAAGTGGGGTGGCATCCCCAGTTTTGCGCAAAAGAAGCTATAGGGTATTAGACCATTCATCTTTCGATGACAACAAAGACATGGAAACGGACCGGAAAGGCCCTGTCTCGAATTTCCATGAGAAACATGATATCTTTGCGCTCAATGGCTGCAAAGACTTCGAATGGCTGTCAACTATATTAGTTCAAGGCCCTCTGGGAATAAAGTCATACCTGAGGCTCCTTCCATGTCTTAGTCGAAGTGAACTTTGGTAGGCTGATACTCCGACGGGCCGTTGGCGATGTCGGAGAGGTGGATGAGACATTGTCCAGCTCTTCGCGTGCTTGGGCATCCTCGGGGCCGTCAGACGGCGAGGGTGTAGTAGGCGGTGTAGGGGTGCGACGGAGCTGGCGAAGGATAGCTTTTGGGGCAACTTGGCCGGCTTCACGCTGCAGAAATGCTTAAGAAATGTTGGCAAGAACGTGGGGCGACAACGAATTATACGAACCCGTGGATGGGAGGCGAGCAGGAAGACAAGGCTCTGAGCCGAGTCGAGGTCGCGGTGTGGGTTTCAGCGAGGCGAGCTGCTGGTTCGCTAGCGAGAGAATTATGGGCGCATTATTTGGCATTTCGTACCAGCTCAAGTGCCTTGCTTCCTGTTTAGTAACCCAAGGTCAACGATAGACTGGGATTATTAGTACTGGGATGGTGAAACTTGATCCTGACGATCTCGCAATTGCCTCCCTAGAGTCCCTGAAGCGTACAAGACAAGAGGATAGTGATAGGGGCTCAAAAAGACAGAAAACGTCCTCTTGGTCCTTCACCTCCGCTTCCCCGCTCGAGTTTGCAAAGACTCGCAACAGTGAGTTCGCAAGAAGCGTGAAATCTGTCTTTCTGACTGCTCTTTCAGCGATCATCATATACAGTCGCTCAGATGGTACACTCTGTTCGCGTTCGATGTTTCCTGCATCACTCACTTGACATGTGTAGACGTTGCCGAGCTATCCTCCAGATTTTTGCTGTGGGTTGCCGAGAACGTTACTACACCCACCAATAGCGACGCTTTTCGCGGCAAAATATCCGTCGTGGTGGTCCTGTAAGTCGTCATCCCAGAATCCTCTCTAGCTTGCCCACAACTTCCGTTCAGAGACAATGCACATGTCGATGAGTTGGTGACCAAGATGACCCGCAAATCTCACTTGAGGGTCGCTGGATATCACGGTCAAACAAACGCTCCAGACATGCATCTTAATCAGGTTATTGTATGCTCCGTCGATGCAAGTGTGCTGGCTTCGTCTTCCTCGTGATATTCACAGTGTATCACAGGCATTGCTGGGCTGCGTCACTCAAGGGCACTGGTCTATTTCCCATTTCTCCGCCATTGTGGTAACAGATGCTTACATGACCTTACGGGAAGGTCTCCCGTTATCTGATATCTTGAACTGGTTCTGCTGTAGTCCTAGCGTGTTCTCAAAGCCCAGGATACTTGCATTCAGTTTACCGATGACCGGTGATGACATAGAGTCCATGGAACGCTCACTGCATGCCGAGACAATCTACTCTATCCCGCGGAGACGTCGTCCCTTGCAAGTCGTTCTCCAATATGAACCCACTCATACAAAATTACAGAACAAGCTCACTCAGAATATCCACCAACTGGATCCAACCGGGCGCATGTATCCATCCCTGTTCAAGGATGCACACTGTGCATTACAACAGTTGGGTCCCTGTGCTAGTGACCTCGTCTGGCGTCGTTCTTTGAAGGAGATCGGGATCCCTGAACGAAATCATGATGACCCTGTAGACCAAGGAGCAAGCGAGATCCGGAATCTCATTGAAAGCTGGAACTTTTCAATGCCAAATGAGAATCCTTCTTCCAGAGGTTTTAACCTCAGCCCCAAATTCGCCCGGCTGGTTCAGCTTTTGAGGGCATACGAACCTTGTGGAGATAACTTTCGCGGTATTATCTTTGGTGAGCATATCCTCTCCTATACGTCTTCTATTTACAGTGTGTAGTACAGCATGGCTGTGTCGCGCCCATCATGGCTGACATGCTGCGTGTCATATTTGATGGCCTCGAATTTCTGCGTCCATTGGCCGTGACCGGAAGTGTCCCTGTGACCGACGCTCGCCATCAGGTATATATTGTCCCCTTCCCTCATCCGTCACTCAATTGTTGTATAGGCTGAGATACGGCATGATTTTGAATCTGGAAAGTACAACCTCTTGATCTTGACAAAGACATTAGAAGACCTGGACGTTCCTCCCGCTTTGCTTGTTGTAAGGTTGGCCCCGGACCAAATCCATACGGTATTGATGTACATCTGACCTTATACAGATATGATGTATTCGAGGGCCAGTTCTCGTTTTTGTATGCATGTGCACATGCGTGTCTTCCTTCTAGTCGCGTTGTTCACATGGTGGAAAATGGCAACGATATGCACCGCAGAGTGCTCACACAGTTTTGTGAAGAGACGTTCAGCGACCAATGGATTCCCGTGGTCATTCATAACGGAGGGTTTTCCATTCCACCATCACCCCTGACAGGATACCGGCTCCTGATCCAGGTCGATTATGATGCTGAGATGATCTGTTGGCCCTGCATCGAAGACCCAGTCTCAGGAAGACGGTTATATGAACACGATGCTATCGAGGCCCTCTACCGTTTCGTTGCTGTCGTACAGAAATCCGCCATTTCTGGCGCACCATTATTGATTACAAGAGAAGCTCGTGTACCTCAAAACCAGCAAGCGTGGTCCTGCACTGTGACCCTGCCGGATGGCTTGCCCATCAAGCATGTAACCGGGCCAACTCGCTTTACACCTACTCATGCTCGCCGATCGGCGGCATATGAAGCTTGCCTACAACTGTACGAGCATGGTGCATTCCATAATAACCTATTCCCGGTGACCCAGCATCATCTTAATACTGGTTTAGCAACCTTCCCTGCAGACAAAATATCTGGAAATCGTTGCTATCCTTGCAAGCGAACCCATTTCTGGACCAACTCTCTCCGTCTCCACAAGGGTCGTTTTTTCCCTTTCGTCGTCTATGTAGACCGAGAAGGTGTAGACTACGCTCCAATCATGCTCTTGACCTGCCAACCTCTTCCGCATATTCCGTTGTTTCGTCTCTTCTTCCCAGGAACGTCGGAAACCATACGAAGTCTCCGCGGTCCACCTGTCGAGTTGGAAGGGCAACATCTAGACGCCCTATACCAATTTACTGTCAGGCTTTGCAGAGCCATCTCCAACAAGCCGCTCGTCTGCCCTCTGGAGAAGATGGCCTATCTGCTCGCACCGCTTGAACTTCCCGAACGAGTGGACGCTCGATTCTTAGATCCGGTCCTTCTCATGGACTACGTGTCATGGAATACCGTTGAACAAGAGACATCAACAGTAAGTTTTGACTTGGAGGAACTGCGGACATCCCCGGAGGCGATGCTTGACCTTGTCGTACAAGATCGGTCGGTCGAATTCACCCGACGGCATTATGTCGCACACCTGAGACAGGATCTGACTCCTTTGAGCAAACCTGAAGACAGCCCTGTATGTAGATTTCTATATTCTCCTTGTTGTGTACTAACGGTCACTGGAGCGAGAGGCAGGATATGCGAACTTGATTGAATATTGCAAGGCTAGGCGAAAAAGTTTCACCGGCCTGTCGGACTATTCTCAGCCGCTCATAGAAGTGTCTGGAGTTGCCATGACTGGGAATCACCTCAATCCGACGACCAGGGCGGGCGCCACAGAGCCAGCCAAAGCAGCCGTCAAATGTACGTGTGATCAACCCTGACAGCAGCGGGATGCTGACATTCTCCCAGATTTAATTCCGGAGCTGAGTGCCAAGTTTACTATTCCTGCAAGGTGACGAACTCAACCTTGACAGTTGTTCGCCGCTCCCGAATACTGACGTTATGGAGCAGCACCTTCCGGACTGCGCTCCTTCTTCCTTCCATTACGAAGCGGATAGAAGACTTCTTGATTGTTCACGAGCTCAATGCCAACTTATTCGGGTATTCAATCGGCGAGAATTTCTTGTTGTCTGCCATCTCCACACCTTCCGCAGGTTTCGAAATTGATTATGAAAGCCTGGAATTTTTTGGTTTGATATTACTCGCCCCACTTATTTGCACCTTGGTTCACACCTGTTTCAGGGGATTCATTTCTGAAGTATCTTGCGTCCGTCTACGTTTTTGTCACCAATCCGGCACAGCACGAGGGTGCCCTGCATGCCGCACGCCAGCGTATCATCAGCAACAAGGTGCTGATGCAGAGTGCCGATCGGATTGGTTTGCCTCAGTATATCCAGAGCAAACCGTTCAGCCACAAGCTGTGGTACCCCCCGAATTTCACCGTTGACTCTCACTCCCTGTTGACTATGGCAGACCCTGCAGGCAGCGGAGATGAAAATGGTGTCGCGACGGATTCCTTGCAAGGGATTGCTAGCCTGGACGAGGGCGTGAAAGGGAACACAGTGGACAAGAAGATGAAAAAACCGCGAGCTGAGGATACGACCCAACGGCTGGGCGACAAGGTACCTAGAAACAATTCTGACTGGGTGACGCAATGTTATTGATGCTATGTTGCACAGACGATTGCGGATGTCACGGAGGCCATCATTGGGGCGGCGTATATGTCTGGAGGACAGGATAGTGCACTCCAGGCTGCAAAAGCATTGCAGGTACCGATCCCCCTTATCCAGCAATGGGAGGACTTCCGCACAAAAGCAGCCGCAATTCCGTCCACTCGCAATCGGCCTCTTCGCCAGGGTACGACGGATGCTGTGGAGGCAATCATCGGGCACCGCTTTCGCCAACCTCATCTCCTCGCTCAAGCACTGGTGAACTATTAAAATTTGCGGGCGTACGCACGCTTACGTGGAATTTTTCAGACGCACGCATCAGTGGAAGGCTACGACGCAACTTGTTATGAGCGGTTAGAATTCCTTGGGGATGCGATCCTTGACTTCCGTATGTCTCTGTTCATTGGGGTGCTTCATGGATCCCAACTGATGGGGATAGTGACGGTGCAATACATATTCTGCCGTGAGGAACAATTATCACCAGGTGCAATGACAATGCTCAAGGTGAGCTCGGGTTATTGCGTATTTCATCATTTTATTTATGTCACCCTAGGGCGCGATGGTGTCTAACGCAACTCTCGCTGCTTTGTGTGTGTCATGCGGATTACACAAGTATCTTCATTTCGACTCTTACACATTGGCAACTACATTTGAAATTTATGCTCGAGAGTTGGAAGCAAAACGGCTTGAAGCAGAAGCTGCTGCTGCGGACGATCTGCCCAGGCAACATTGGCTCCAACTTGAGCCTCCCAAGGTAGTTAAACAACGATTTGGTATGAGATACTTTGGGACTGACGGACAAACATTAGGCGCTCTCGGACATCGTGGAATCCATCATTGGGGCCCTTTACGTTTCTGATGGGTTCATATTAGATGGAGCAGAGAAATTTTTCAAGAAAGTGCTCGAGCCCTTCTACGACCGACACATCACATTGAAGACGCTGTCACATCACCCAACGAAGATTCTTTTTGAGCTACTGCAGTCACACGGATGCCAGCAGTTCGAACTAGTGAAGGAGCGAGATGAGTCGACGCAAGAAACACGTGTTGATTGTAAGCAAATCCCTAGCCTGACGCGAATGCACTTACGTTTGGAACACGCAGGCGTGATCCATGGAATTACCTTTGCCAGCGCAGTGGGACCCACGGCACAGGCCGCGGGACGTGGAGCGTCAATGCGGGCACTGGACGCATTGGAGTATAACCCTGAGTTGCTATCAAGGGCGTGTGACTGTCGGGAAAGTCGGCGGTCGAACAAGGGGGCCCAAGCACGAATTAAGAGAATGCTGGTGGAGGAGATAGAAGGCGAGAATGGTGTGTGAACGTGATCACCGAGTTTCTGGCTACGTGGCAGGCATGTACATTGAAATGAAATTAGGAAGACCCATGCAAATGTCTATTCCTAAGAAGGAGGCGATTAAGTAGCGCCAGACTTTTTCCTGTATAGTGCATTGCTTAGAGCCGTCCAAGAGAGGAAAGTGAGGACCTCACAACTGGAACGCTGCGGCAGCAAAGGGGATGCTGAAACCTGAGACGAGGAAGATGGACAGTTTGATGCCGAAAGCTGCACGGTTTTTTCCCGGGAAAGCAAAGGGCAGATGCTAAGGTTTGAGAGTGAACAGACTGTACGTAGGAGACGGCAGGGTAAACATACGTGGTATTCGCCATGGCCATGAGCATGGCGCACGGGGGCAGTCGTGCGGAAACGGGCGGCCTGAGCACGGATGCTGAGTGGTGCGCGGGCGAGCATAGCGGTTGGTGGTGGTAGTGGTGAAGGAGAGAACCGGAGCAACGACCGACTGTGAGAAAAAAGAAACGCTATAACCAACTAGCTCGCAAAAACGTTCATAAAGGCTTTAGAACGTATCATGTGGCGTGTCGAGGTCGATAACGATCGACTATAAACAGCAGCACTCCAGGCAGCGGAGAGCACCACCCACCCATGGCTCTCACCGCGACCATCGTCGTCCCCGCCACGCGACGCCAGCTAGAGATACCGACTGGTCTCTTCATCAACAACCAGTTCGTCCCCTCTGCAGACTCCAATGAACTCATCCAGTCCGTACATCTTCATATCTTCCTTATCTTTCGCACTCACGATAATCGCAGTGCGATCAACCCAGTGACAGAGGATGTGATATGCTCTGTCGTCGCAGGTATACCCGTCCTCTCCCCAATACGATCCTTTCTGATCTCATCGACCCAAAAGGATCCGAGAAAGACATCGACGTCGCTGTTGCGGCCGCTCGCGATGCCTTCAACACTACTTGGGGGAAAAACGTCACAGGCTTCGAGCGGTCTCGTCTGCTCAACAAGCTTGCTGACCTTATCGAAAGAGATCAGCAGATCCTCGCTGAAGTCGAGAGTCTGAACAACGGAAAACCAGTCAAAATAGCCAGGTATCATCCTTGTCGGCCTGGTGAACCTCCCTGACTCGTCTCGTCAGGGACTTTGATATCGGCGACAGTATCCAGTGCCTCCGCTACTACGCCGGCTGGGCCGACAAGATTACTGGCGAGGTCAGTCCTTGTTACGGTGCTTCTATCATGACTCCCTTCTCACCCTCCCGGCGCATTAGACGATAGAAGTGGACAACAGGACAAAATTCGCATTCACCAGACATGACCCAATCGGTGTTTGTGGACAAATGTATGCGTTCATTCCCGGTTCCTTTACCTAGGCTCGACTTCTCTTGATCCTGTACAGCATCCCCTGGAACTATCCGATCAACATGTGGTACGTTCTGCCGCACGGTCATCGCCAAGGGTGTGATAGTCATCCATCTTGATTAAGGGCATGGAAAGTAGCACCGGCGCTTGCATGTGGATGCACAATTGTCATGAAGCCATCCGAATTAACTCCTCTCACTGCACTCTTATTGTCCAAGCTCATCGTCGAAGCCGGGTAAGCGCGCCGCAGGCCTTGTCCATCTTGTGTCAACTAATATTCGTGTTCGACGAAGATTCCCGGCTGGTGTGGTAAATACGATCCCATCCCTAGGATCCGTTGGTGGTGCCGCCCTTTCAGCTCATCGCGGTGTTGACAAAGTGGCGTTCACCGGATCCACTGTAACTGGTCGCAAGATTATGGAAGCCGCAGCCAAGAGTAATTTGAAAAAAGTTTGTTTTTACATGCCACTCCCGCGAGGCAATAGACGCATGAGCTGTGCATTGAATATACCAAATAGGTTTCACTGGAGCTTGGCGGAAAGTCTCCGCACCTCATCTTCGAGTCCGCAGACCTCGACCAGGCTGCCAACTGGGCGTGCCTGGGTATCCTGTACAACACCGGACAGGATTGTACCGCAGGGTCTCGTTTGTACGTGCAGAACTCTGTGTATGACAAATTCGTGGCCCTGCTGGTGGAGAAAGCGAAGCAACTCGTGATCGGAGATGGCTTTGACGAAGCCAGCGGAGGTGGCCCCGTCGTCAGTCCAGCGCGCAGGCTGCTGATTCCTTGACCTCATGACCTCATACAGGTTTCTAAAGGCCAGTACGACAAAATCTGGGGATACATCGAAAGTGGCAAGACTCAGGGCGCGAAACTCGCGCTTGGTGGCCAGAAACGCCCAGGAAAAGGGTTTTTCGTGGACCCAACTAGTAAGTGGTTTCCGCCTGCATTTCCTTGTCCCTAACTGGAAATCACGCCACAGTATTCACGGACATTAGACCGGATATGAACATAGTACGGTCCATTTTGATACACTTGATGAAGTTCTCTGATACGTGATTTAGGTCCAGGATGAGGTGCCTACCTGATAATGTATTGCAAGCGATGAACCTGTCCTGAACGTACTTTAGATTTTTGGACCCGTCCTGTCGGTTGGCAGGTTCGAGACAGAGCAGGAAGCTATAGCCCTCGCAAATGACACTTCTTATGGTCTTGGCGCTGGGCTTCACTCGAGTGAGTCTATGTAGAATGCACACCCACGGGAACCTAATGATCGGTGTAGATGACGGTAACCAGTGCATGCGTGTCTCCTCTGCCTTGGAAGCAGGAACAGTGCGCAAGGGTCTCGTTGATGCTCGCACTCAACCCTGATGATCTGCTGTAGGTTTGGATCAACCAGTACAATTTGCTCAGCAACAATGTTCCTTTCGGCGGGAAGAAACAAAGCGGCATAGGTTTGTTATACTTGACATCCACATCAACGATGAATCTCACATCCGAAAGGTCGTGAGCTTGGCAGTTACGCTCTCGAGGAGTATACATCTGTCAAGGCCGTTCACTGGAATTTTGGAGAAAAGCTCGACTGGCCACTGTGAAAAAAAAGGTTGCGTCGAATCGATCAATCTTGTTTGGCAGCTCTTGTATGACTACTTTCGGGCGTCGAAATCAAGTGTACGTTAAGAAGCGAAATGGAGACGAAGTGAATGTTTTTCAGCTTGCTGGTCTTGGCACAGCACGTTATGTGCGATGAACACGGCATACAGAAGTGTGCGCACATGAATGACCGAAGGAGTTGAATGTGGCGCACACGAGCAGGCGGAGAAGCACAAGAAATATCAATGAACGCGTGTCCGTGTACACAACTTGAACGACATCAAACTGATCGTTATGTACACAAGTACGAGACGAGTCCCGTCGCGGCAATGCCGGGAAAAAGAAACCCCACGCGTGTATTAAGGCTATGATCATTGAACGTGGTCATACAACCCGTCTCGATTCATCGCGGGCTCTTCGCTCTCGTGTTGGTCGACAAACCTAATTGAAAAAAGCGTTCAAGTTAGAGTAAGAGAGTGAGCCGGTTCAACGCGCTTCTTACGGCGTCGAGAAGATCATCTCTGCTAATGCGGGGTATTGCCCCTGTGTAGCTTCCGTGAAGTTGGTGGCGGTGGGCCATTGGTAGAAACCCTCTTGGGGGGAGAATGGAAACGAGAAGTCCGAAGGCGTGACGAGATCATGGGGAATGCCATTCCACGGGTCGACAGCAGACCCTGTGGCTTCCGCTGTCAGAGGACCTTGCTGGGTCGCGGCGTTCGTGTCGATGGGCAAGAATAAACTACAAGCCTCCCTCTTTTTCTCGCAACGGAGGCAGCTGGTAGAATTGTCGTCGTACTGGCACTGGCGTAGCGTTTAGTGCGGGGTCGGCTGAAAAGCGTGGAGAAGAACCTTTTTGTGGCTTTTACGACAGGCATTGCATGCCTCTCTGGCTCTTTCCGACGCGACGTTCATGGTCGTTGAGTTGGATGCTGGAAATCGAGAGTCGCGCAGGAGCTTAAATATACGGTGGGGAGCATTGCATCGAATCGACGTACGCTCTTGACCAAGCGGATGAATCAGAAAGCCGTTGTGCCAGGATCAGCGAACGAGAGGCATGCCAGGTTCACGATCTGGTGAAGCAAACCTTTCAGATCTCCTGTTCGACGTCTGGACAATGTCCTCTGAGACTGCAGGGACGAGAGTGGCATGAGGGAAGTATAATGGTTGTGGCCAAGGTGAACGAGATTGGCATACATGAACGATCAGGTGGCGTACGGGTGTTCGGACGCACGCATCACGGCGTACACGTTGCACCTGCCAATCCACGTTGTATGTCTGAGACCAATGTTATTCCACTCCTATCCTGGAGATAGGGCATTCGATGGCAAATAAACTCCGAGAACCGCGTATGCGTCCCGGAGATCTGGCTTGCGCCGACCCGGGCATCGCAGTCGAGGAGGTTGGAATTCGCGTTTTACCTGATCATGAAGTGATCGCGTCCTCAACGGAGCCTCGACATTATCCTGGAATAGGAAGGCACATCTGACATTCACCTTACTGGCCTCGCCAATTAGGTGTGGGTGACAACCATGCCTGGCACTGACGTGGCTCATTTCTCGTCGTTACTTAAAAGCTCAGTAAAGAGACTATGAACAAGGTTTGGTTCGACTTGCCTCAGCCAGGCGACCCCGGTCAGTCACTGCGCATTCCATGTGAAACGAGTGTGGCCACCAAGCCATGCGACGACAGCGTGCGCCACGCGCTCATGTGCTCAGCCACTTTACACTGTAGGCCAAGACCACATGAATGTCCATTATCCGAGTCAGAAAAGGGTAACAAATAACAAAACAATTATACATGCACAAAACCATAGCGTAGAAACAAGAAACAACACGAACAACTAATTAATTAGGATTCACCTTAGGGGAAGGTGTCAGCATCTTCCTCGTCGAGCGCGGCCCCACCGTTGCTAGTTTGCGGTTCCTCCGCAGCACCATATCTATACAATGCTAACATGAGCGGCAAAACATAGCTCGTAAAAGAACTTTGAAAAACCTCGGGTTCGACTGATCCTCCCTGGTACTTCCGGTAGGGTATCCAGTCATATATGTAGTAGACCTGGGAAGACCGTGAATTAAGAATGCCAAAAAGACTGAATGATCCTGACATGGTCTGCACGTAATAGCCGTGAGGATAGTAGCTAGGATGAGCACGACCTTGTGCGACGTCCGTGCTAGGATAATCCATGAGCAAAAAAAAATAAACGCGGAAAAATGGTCTTACAAATTCTGTTGGTAGTCTTGTAGAGTTTGTGCGGGGGGTGGAAAGCCCGATGTCCCCAACCTGGGCATTTTTTAAAGTTTCCAACGGCGTATTTTATGGACATACGTACGGGTTCCGTGGCGGCGCAACGAAGGCGGTAGTGGAACCTTGTCTTTCCGGATGCATCACGGGCGGAGGCCATCTTCCCGTCGTTGCTCGGATCGACTCAGACCGCTGGAGCATATACTGAACATTGGTGTTAGACCCCGGCGTGATTTCCTCGATGAGCCCGCTTGCAGAGCGCGGTGCGCTACGGTGTCGAATTGGTCCAGGGCCTTGGGCACTGGGTTGCGTACTCGGGCTCTGAGAGCGAGCCGCCCGAGCTATGTTACAGACCAGCCCCTGTGAAACACAACGACGGCACGGCCGATCGTTTGTGCCGTATTCAATAGGCTCGCACTAGCGACAAACTGAACAAGGGTAACGGTTATACGTGGGAACAGGTACTGACACGCTGTTTTGCCACCCTGCAGAAATTGCATGCTCTCTCGCTTCGATGCCTTCTCGACGGTGGCTGCTGGGTGCGGTCTGAAGAACGCTTGGAGGACATGGAGAAGAAGGAATGATGGTGAACATGGCGACGATGTCAGCCCTCCTTTAAATCTCGGGCAAAATCCAGGTGCCAATTTCCTAGGTACCCTGTGCATAGTCCTCTTGCACCAAATGTGGAATTCTCTGGGCTGCGGTGTCAAAAACATGCCGATTGAAGATAGAGACTTGGTTCAGACAGCTTCGCTGAATGCAGTAGGAATTAATTAAAAGGAGCGATGAACTGAGTGGAAACCTCACGATAAGGAGAAGGCAAGAATGAAACCGATGGCTGGTGGATCAGGGGTGGGTGACAAGCTGGGCCGAATTTCCTTTTTCATGATCAGCGTTGGGTAATGCAAGGCCGGGGAATATTTTCGCAGCTCCAGACTATGTACGAGAAAGTCAAGTTTAGAGCTGGGGGCTGGGAAATTGAGCGGACTCATTGCAAGTGGTTCAAATGAAGGGTAAATGTGCTCAGCATAATGTGGCACAAGGGTAAGTGATTTGGAGTAAAGACGTACGCAAGATACAGTACATGTCACAGAGCCAGATAATCTTTCACTTCTTCTTCCGTCAGCTTACGAAAAGTAGGTCGCGGGCGACCCGTTTCCCCCCCTTCCTTTCCCGCATCAAGCTCTTCTACCGTCGGCACAGTGACTACACCGATCTCGATAGTCTTCTCTGTCATCTGCCCCTCAAACCCTTCCTTAAGGGTTAACAGGGCTGTATGAATTGCGTCCTCCAGGCTAATGTCATCGTTGTATCTTTTTTTTACGTTAACGGAGTATCAGACGCATGTGTATCACCGTGACAGGCCAACATGCGCGTAACTTACCGCTTTTCCAAGAAAGTCTTCGCGTTTACCATATTCTTACCTATTGCACTAGCCTTCCAAGCCCAGAAGGAACCCGATGGATCAACTTGGTACAGGCAAGGTCCGCGATGAGTGTCGTATCCTGCGACCAATAACGACACGCCGAATGGACGCACACCGCTATGAAAAAAATGTGGAAAGTGAGCAAGCGAGTCACGTGTAACAGTCGCAGCCTACCCAGACTGGGTGGCCTGCTGCATGACGGTTGCAATCTCCTGAGTCAAAACTTTCGTGGGTGGATACTCCCCGTGAACTTTCCAGTACGCCTGGGCACTTTTGCGTGCACTGCTAATGAGGACGCGGAAATCTGGACCCATGCCGGAGTACACGATGCCGATGTTAGGACAGACCACTGCCACCTTCTCGATCATTGAATCGTCTATCAGGATGGACGAGGACTTCTTCTCCGTGGCGATGACGATGCCATTTGACGCTGCAGAGCGTGGATGTAGCGACCGATAGGCGGATATTAGCATGATGATACCTTTAATCCCGAGACTTGTGGTCCCTTGTGAAACGGCGGCCAAAGCATGTTCAATCTGCACAAGCTTTCCGCTCGGTGAGAAGACAGTCAGGGAGTAGCTAACGGGGGAATATGAGGCGTGAAGACAGGCTTGGGCGTGGCAGTCATACCTGTATGCGCCGCCGTCTGCACTAGCCATATTGATGGTGGTAACTGGTAATCACGCTGTACGCGCGTCGGGGACACGCATCTTTGTTTGGGCATTGTTTATGGCATGATCCATATGTGCATTCATTTAACGAGTCTTGTGGATCTTACACACATCGCTAGTATTAACTACATTTATTTACTCCACTGCCAGCGGCGTCGTCCTCAGGTAAGATTGCTGCAAAGCCCTGTCAGCACGATGTCCGCTCCGAGGACTCGTTCTTTTACCTTGTGGAACGTCACCTCAGGGAACAGCTTCTGTGCCTCCTCGTTCGTCACCGACGGGTGTACGATCACGTCGTCACCCTTCTTCCAGTTCACGGGTGTCGTGATCCTGTACTTGTCTCCGAGCTGCAGAGCTGCAGAAACATTTGCTTAGGCTCGGGCAAAGTGAGTCAATGTCGTAAGTTCTCACAGTCGATCACACTGCGCACACATTTTAGCGTGGCGTCCACAGGGACTCGGATGCAATGCTCACCGAATAACCTCATCAAAGTTCCTGCCCGTCGCAGCGGGGTAGGAAATGGTCAGGCGAATAACCTTTTTCGGGTCGATGACAAAAACAGTTCGGATCTATTGGGCGATAAGCCTAGGCGTGGCTGACACCAATGCTATGTCACTCGCCGTGAACGGGAGACCCTTGCTGTCGCGGTTCGTGGCATCTTGCTCGTCAAGCATGTCGTACAGCGTAGAGATCTTCCTGTCCGCATCGGCTATCTGGGTATCGTTGTAAGCATGGAAAAGGACACGAAAGGGGCTAGTATTACAATCGGAAATTCCACATTGGTGGGGCCGAACCTGGCTCCATAGTCGCTGATATCCGCGACCCACTTGCGGTGGTCTTCGAGGCCGTTGGCGGAAATACCGATCACCTTGACGTTGCGCTTCGCAAAGTCCTCCTCACGGCGAGCGACCTCGCCGAGCTCGGTGGTGCAGACAGGAGTGAAATCTCCGGGGTGGGAGAAGAGGATGGCCTGCAAGGTGATTTAGATGGCGAGCACGACAAGTGTACAAGGCTATACCCAGGAATCACCAATCCACTGGTGGAAGTTGATCGGTCCAGCAGTGGTTTCGGCATTGAAATCGGGAGCAATGCTACCGAGACGGAGGGAAGGCATGATGCGATATCAAAATGCGCGTGAAGCTGATTAGATTTTTGCCCCCCTTTTATACTTGTGCGCTTGGACTCATGATAAAATTATGGCGTCTTCACTTCTCACGGCTGATAACAAGTCTATTGCGATCCTTGCGTGATCTAGTAATACGCAACCGCATGCAATATACTGTGTGGATGGCGCTCTTGCTGTACCTCAAGTATCCGGTCGATATCCTCATCGACATCCTGCGACGCCTCGATCTGACTTCCATCAGCACCACGTCCGATGACCATCAGTCCAACTTACCGCTGCCGCTAGGTCCAACATAGCCTTGCCAGCGATCAGCGCTTCCTCATGGTTGTCCTTGATTTCTATATTAATAATATGTACGGGCTTGTTGAATTCGCCGCCCCGACCGAGGAGATCTGCACCGTATCAGTTTATTACATACCTCGTGTCACGGACGGACCTACCATCGCATACAGCATCGAAACAGCGTTCCTCGCAGGTGATCACCACATCAGCAACAGTCTTACTATCTTGCCACCGTTCTGGAGCCAATTTGATTCTCCGATTGCGGTCCAGCATCTGCAAGAGCCCATTTGCCGTGTACCTTGCGCCCATAAGTCAAAATTCAATCGTTCATCTCGGTACAACTCACAAACGCGGGTCTTTTGACTGTAGTTCTTCATATATCGTATTATAAGGCGTGCCAAACGAGTAAATGTTGGGTTTGTCTATCGAAGGACCGGGAAGCCGAACGGCAGAGCCTGTACCGTACGAGATGACTCTGTAACCTGCTTTTCTGATTGGTGGTCAGCTAAGCTCTTTTTCGCAAAAGGACAGCCGCTTACTGAAGGACGTGATGGCCTTCCATAGAGCGATTCTGGGCGACGTCAGACCATCTACAACCGCAGAGGCATCACAGGTCGCTACCTGGTTACTAGCACAGACTACACAGAATAGCGGTCGAAATTTGTATGCGGAAGCGGAAGGTGCTTCGGCACTCGATGGCGGTTGGGCATTGGAATTAGCGTTCTGGTATTGCACTTGCTGAGGCGCTACAGGCGAATCATTTGGTGGCCAAGGCTGCTGCTGTTGTGATGCTGGGGGGGCAGGCGACCCGGAAGGCACTCTCTGCAGACGGATATCTGCGCGCACAAGACGAGGGTCACGCGCTCGGCGAGGGTCCATAGAGTACTGTCGAGAAGATGAGATGAGTATGGTTCGAAACAAGACACGACGAGAGCAATATCAGCAGTATCTAGAACACTTTTAGTCTCCAGCTTGACCCAGCAGGCAAAAGAACGCGGGTCAATGAAGCTTCCACTCTGAATCATCACACGAGACTAGCCAGGAAGTGGTACTCACAGGTAAAAAAGATACGCGTGACAGAGTCACGACCCAACGATCCTGTGTCTCACAGCTACACAACCCTCTGATACAAACTCTTTAGGCCTCCAGTCATCGCACCACCCTTCAGAAGTCGATATCTGCATCGCGACGAACAAGCCATTGTTGCCTTGAATTCTGAAACTAACACGATCACGGCATAACTAGACCGGGTTCAATTCGTCTTCGCAGGATAAAGTATCAGGAAAGTATTCGGCAATACCGCTCATTGATCACACTTGCTAGGCGCATCCAACCCGAGTTGGCTAGAGAGAACGAATCTGTGGCTTTCCAGGGCGCGACAGTCGCCCCTTTACATCAGATGTTCCTCCGAATGCACTGTCCGTGATGGTCTCATGGAGCATTCTACTCGGCGGAGGAGTGGTACCGCCCGAATGCTTGACTCTGTCCTGTTGAACCGGATTTTGTTAAAGGATCGCCCACTCCTTCACTGGGACACTCCCACCACAGACCCTGTCGACTTTTCTGCTATCTACATTGTCCCTCGTCAGCTCATCAAACGGCCCGGTTTACCTCGTTGGCCTCCCTATTGACAAATCTACACCCCGTTCTCGACACCAAAGATTCTTTCAGGCACAATTTATCATCGAGATGGACGAATATGCGCGCCAACCTGCATGGCCTGAGTCGTCTGACACTAGAGCTCTCTGTCGGCTCGGAATATCACTATGGGCTTGGCACCATGCAGGTGGTAGAGCTTCCCCGACACGAACCCATCGTATCTACGACAACCCGTGAACTCTTGGGGTTTTCAATGATACACGGGTCGTCATCCTGTATAGAATCGTTAAATCACACGTGTAGAGATGACTCGGGAGGAATTGGTACAATGCTTCACCCTGTTGAAAGGACATCGATTACATGGCAGTGACATGTCAGACGATGGATTGCTGGTTCGTGCGGGCAAATAACGGGTTCGGTGTTGGTTTGGCTGGCAAGGAGTCGCATTCAGAACGATATGGACTCCGAGATAAAGCTTCAAACAAAGGAGCGGAATGTTGCTGATCTCGCGAAATCCATCCGTCAGTCGTGTAACAACGATACCTTGACGGGGGGCTATAAACCCGAGTCTACCAACGAACGATATAGACGACAAATACGTCTCCATCGCAACATTGCTTTTCACGAGAGAAAGTGTACAAGTTACAAGGGTACACATAAACAGTCTTGTTGGTCGCAAACTATGGCAGACGGTGGTGAAAAAGTACACGGCATGCCTCAAACAAGGACTTGCTCCATATTCCGCAGAGAGACAATCATTGCCCTGCGGGTTGCAGTATAAGACAACGCTCTCAACTCTCCGCGGGTTCAGTCTGAAGAGCGACCGAAACGACCAGCAACTCCTCTGGCTGTACAGTCACGTGCCATTCCTAATGATCCCAAATTGCCGAGCGCACCTCCAACCGACCGTTTGTTCCGACACCATGACATACGTTGACCGCACCGCAGACTTCCGAGAGGCAATGAAGCTAAAGCAGGATCTGTACCCTCCGACTAAACGACGAAAATTGACGACCGAGGCTGAGCCTCGTGATACCTTTGGGAAACGATATGTGCAGGAGGCCTACATCATCGTACGTTCGCTAGGACCGCCGCTTGCACCACGATTGACACGTCCTTCGAAGCTAAACCACATACATGCTTTAACGCGGGTGTTAAGCGACATTCGCCGGCCTTACCTCAACGTCGACTCTACATCGAGTCCGCTTGTACGGCAAAGCTCGCGAAATCTTGACCTGAACGACGGCCAGCGGCTGTGGTCAGAAATTAGACATCTTTCGAATGAGGAAAGGGATCAGATCGATCTTCAGGCTCGACTCCTCCTCACCCGCTGTGCGGACCGGGTGAAAGAGATGGAGGCCCTTGAAAAGCGTGCGTCTCATCTCTGTTCGCACTCGGTGCATTTCCTCCGACATTTACATCCAAACAGGGCGCATAGAGCTGGTTGCACGCAAAATAAATCCTCTGGCACGCTTTCTCCCGGCGAGATTAGTGCAGGGCGACTCAGCTACCGAATACCTGGCAGCCCACCATGCAAGCATAACGTGGTACCTCGGGAGGCGTCTGACCGAGGCCAGCCAGCATCAGAAAGAATTGCAAGAGGAACGCGTGAAACGGCAGCTAGAACGAACGCGTACGCTCGGCTCGAGTGCCGCGCGCGAGGCTATGACAATCACTTCGAGGGATGTCGCACAGGCAAGGCAGCAGTCAATGACCGACAGCTGGCTTGGTGGTGCTTCTTCTGCGCTCGTTTCTGGCATTGCTGCCACCATTGGTTCCGCCCCTAACCGATCTGTTGCTGTCAAGCCACCCGGATACACTCCTTCTGTGGAAAATTCGGATGATGACGATGAAGAGATGGAGCTAACCGAGTCGCAAATTCTCCAATTTGAGACTGAAAATGCGAACATTTTACGGTCCGTTCAGGATACGCTAGAATCAGTGCAACAAGCGGAGGCGCGGTTGATGGACATCAGCAATCTCCAAATGGAACTCATAATGCACCTCACACGTCAGACCGAGCTCACTGAACAGCTCTACGAGGATGCGATGGCGACTACTTCCACCGTTGAAAAGGGTAACATACAACTTAGGGAGGCAAGACGAAGGGCAAAAGACAGTAGAATATTCATCCTCGTGTTTCTGATCGGAGCCAGTTTGTCACTCCTTTTCCTACACTTTTACTAGATCCTGTCAGATCTCCCGAGCATAGCATACATTATTTGGTCATCTACGGAACTGGATAATCCATATACCATGGCTCGAATTAGGACGGTGTCTAAAGTTCGTGATATACTACACTACGCCTGCCAATCTCAGTCATTGACTCGAGGCGCCTGTAAGGAGGGGAGCTTCCTCTTCATTTTCGAGTGCTTCCGGGTCTGACCCCTCGGTGGTCGAGCGAGCACACTGCGAAAGTGTAATTTCCTTGCGCACGAAGTAGTAGACCACTCTGCTCGTAGTTAAGTGGCATGAAGCAAAAAAAGGGGGTAGATCTTACGAGCTGGAAATAATTGTGATCACAATGCCTCCAATGATTAGAATTCCATTGAGAACCATCGTTGCTAATGATATGGATGTGAGATCAGCAACAACCGCAGAAGATTTGCATTACCGGTATCCATATGACTTCTCTGTTCTCCGTCCGAAAGGCGTGCAATGCGCGACCCGATGAAAACGTAGACGAAAGCACGAGGAAGCACGAAGAGGGTGGCAATTACAAACTGGGTTAATGATACCGACTCGATGCTCTAAGCAGAGGGAGGGTGTGAGAATCTCCCATCGCAAAGTCGAATACTTACGGCGAAGAGAGAGTTAGAGTAAACCCACGGCGGAAACGACGAGATGCGGATGAGAATAATGAGAGGCCACCCCTTGGCACGCTGTTCGACACGGTGGGTATTGGGTGGGAAAGAACCATGAAAACACTGACTATCACGGATTCAAGCGCTCTCCATTTCTCGCTGGTGGCAGCCCATTTGCGCAAGCGGGTGTTAAAGAGAGAGCGCATGACAACGAATGCTAATGCCGAGCCCCCAACGGTGGCAATCGCTGCGGGAATGAATCCTTGTACACCGTACGTGAAGCCGCAGAGATTCATGAGCGTCGTATACCCGATGAAAGGAGGAAGTGATGTCAAAGCTAGACCGATTCAGGGGAAGATGCAAGACAATAAGGTAAGAGGGCATACCAATCGCAGCGACAAGTATGATATAGCCATAAGGAAGACGGCGAAGGTCGCCAGCGAGATCATACATGAATTGGGCAATGCGACTCGGCGTGACCAACGCAATGAATGCGATCAGGCACGCATAGAAGAAGAGGAGGCTCCATATGACGGCCTAACATTTGAGATTACGGTGAGTTAGCGGGTAAAGAATTGCCACTTGCTTTCCCGAAGAAGCCCAGCTTCTGATACTGCATCGAAACCGACTTGGCCAGGTGAACACCCCTTGAGAACGTCGATGTCATGGCGAGTCTCGTGTGATCGCTGGCTTCCAACTTAGCTAAAGCTAAAATAAATAATATTTCCAGTCACGTGAGATTGGTACATTTGAACACAGCCACTGAACATGTTCAACTGCTACCGTGACGCAGTACTTGCTGAACGGTACCGAATCCAGGGATTTCACTGACAATCCAGGTGGATACCTTCGCTTACGCCCCATGGAAAAGTTCTCTGCATTCAGAGTGAGACTCCAACGCACTCGATCACTACCTCTTGCTCACTGCCAATAGGACCCTGGAACGGGAATACAGGTCAGCCTGCTCTCTCTTTTCCACAGAATCTACTCCTGAACACGAGTTAATCGGCTTAGCCTTTTCTTCCGCCGGTTCCACCTTCGGAACATGACATTTTCTTCTCATTATTGGCACCAGTTCGTGCCACAGTTGCAGTTCTGCGGTCCGTGCTAGTCATCGCGATCGCCATGCTCCATATCATTCTAGTAAATGTGTTGTGCGTGCTTTTCGTAAGTCTACCGCACCTCAGTTGTCTCCGAGTCATCTTAGAATTAGGTTTGGGTCCCCCCACTTCATCGCTCCATCGAGGGGCTAAGTACGATGTCGCTAAGCCGACTTACCCTTTATGTGCTCGGGTTTCTATGGATTCCAGAAGAGCAAGTAGCTCGCAAGCGAGGGTCCGTGCCCTTTCTTTTTGCCACCGGTCGTTTGCTAAGTCCTTTTCCAGAAAACTGCACTCCGATTGGAACCCAAACGCAGGGGACATCATTGTATCCAATTGGAGCTCCTGGATCGATATCTTGTGGCTCTCATATCGGTAAGTCGACACTGGTTCCGGGAACGCCATCCCCGAACTTTATTATAGGTTTAACCCCATTTTTGTCCTTCCCATTGCCGACGAGGCCAAGCTACCAACGTCCACTCCTAATGCGGAAACTATATCCTACAAACCTGGTCGCAAGACTGGTACTGGTTCTGCCGCTTTGTCTACCCCCACTCGACCCGTCAGCTCGCGCCTACCCATTCGTGGTTTCCGCCGGATGTCCCTTCTGTCGATGATTCTTGCCACAGGTAGAACTCCCCCGCCCCCTTCATCGGGTTCGTTCACCTCTCTTGAAGACATACGGAAATCTTCAAAAAGACCGGTAGTAGTTTTTCCCGAGTGCACGACAAGCAATGGGCGTGGACTCCTTCGGTTTGCTCACGTCTTTGAAGGTTACAATGTTCCAGTCAAGGGATTCAACATCTTCATAATGTGTATCAGGTGAGGATCGATAAAGATCGTTTGGAACTATCATGTTACCCCGATGCCCCTAGATACGACCCCCCGACGATTTCCCGACCGTCTCTCACTCATCCCGTCTCATCCAAGTTCAACCCACTCTTCCACCTGTTTTCTATTGCAAGTTCCTTGTCTCCTCAGAGCATGTCCGTTCGCATGGTACCGCTTTCCGAATCCCCTTCTTCGCAACTTTTCGTTGTGAGCGAGGTTGTCCAAGATTTGACTGTTGATATGCTTTCCGAAGTCTGCGCCGTCCTAATTGCAAGGATTGGTAAAATGAAACGCATCGGTTTCGGTTGGGAAGACAAGGTGTCCTTTCTGGATTTTTTCTCGGGTCAGCAAAAGTGATGCCAGTCTTGACACCTCTGCCGTGATAGTACAAACTGCATCCAAACCGTCAACCCTGGTCCCGTGTCCGGAAGCTTCAAGATCTACGGATTAGTCGCGAAGTTGCCCGAAAGGCTAATCTCTGATCGTTCATCTAAGGAATCTGTGATCGAATGACTGTGACCGGGATAGAATTACATGAATAATCTAAGCAGACAATGCACTACTATACGATTAGATATCCGTGACAACACAAAGATTGGAAAACAACACAACGCGTAATTAAATATCTAGCAGGGCCATCGAACCCAGTTGTTTCATGAAGTTGGGGGATTCATCACGTCCTGCATCAAGGTTGCCCACCTCTCGTCCGTGCCCGCCTCCCCGGAAATGAAAAATTCCAAATTATCGAAGTTGTTGACTGCTTCCGTAGGGGCCGATGGCCCAAAAAAGTTGACATCGGCAAACGATCTCATCAACTGCTCGTCAAAAGTTGAGGGCAACGGAAATGTTTGTTGGGAAGATGCCGACACAGGAGTCATGGCGGGCATAACGTTAGCGAAGGAGTCAGATTGGAACATAGGCTGGTTGAAATGGAATTGGGTGGGTACAGAGTCGGCATTGCTCGTGGGGCTCGGCGCAGCGGGGGGTGGCAACATCGACAAGTATTCCACGAGCGAAGGATGAACCTCAGGTAGCGTATCTGAATGAGGCTGACTCTCCTCCGAGACGGCAGATGGCGAGCTTGCTGAACTTGACACAGGAGAGCCTTTGGTACTTTTGTTTTTTCGACTCTTCTGCGAGAGAATTCTGCTGACCAAGATCTGTGTCTGGCCCCCGAACACCGCTAGCTCGTCAACACCAGTCTCCGGGAGGAGGACACCAGAGCCGCCAAGCGAAGCAGACCTATTCGGCACCTGTCCTCGCGCTTCATAAGCTTTTGCTCTCAGGTGTGACAAGACAGCCTGAATCGCAACTCATTATTAACAGGTACAGCACAGATAGAACAATAGCATACCAGTCCAGATTTTGCGCGAGGTGAGATAGCCGCACCACTTCTAAACAGGTTGAACGCTAAATCGATTTCTAGCCGTGCGGCGGGTGCCATTGTAGAGGACGGTGCACGCGAAGCAATGGTGCCAACGATGATCTGAAGGCACAACATGAGTACATGCATGCTTCTAAGACGTGGGACTGACTGCAGCTGACAAGAGTTGGTTCCACATCGACCAGAAGCGAGAGAACAACTCTGGGTAGCTCTGGAAATGCATTGCAGTAGTTTTAATTGTGGCCGAAGCGCATCGGTAAGCAGCAAGAAAAGATGGCGCAAAAGGGCTGCGAAGTGGATTAGAAGGAAACTCCAACATGGCCCGAGCAAAGAAACTGCGGTGCAAATATAACATCGCTAAGGGAGTAGTAATGAATAAAAGAATGGGGCTTCGAAAAGAGAATCGTACTCGTGGATCTATATTGAGATAACATCCGGCCCCGGATGTATGCAGATGGTGTGGTGAACTCGTCTTGAGAACTCGTGCGGTATAAATTCAATGAAGCAGGCAGGGCCTTCTCGCGAACTTTACGGTCCAGTTCCAAGATAGTGTCATAAGTCGGTGACTTCACGGCGAGTGTAAGTTTAAGCGCTGGGATGAATATGTCTTTTGTGAAAGCATATTTCCAACGGAAAACTGCAAAAGTCAACTCAATGGAGCGTATGAAAATGATGCAGAAAAGCCTTACAGCCTGGCTCTATTTCACCCTTATCGTTGATGGTTGCCTCATCGTCTTCAGGGAACTCACAGTCAACGTACGATAAGCTGATCGATGGTGGACGACCAGTAGTCATGCTCTGTCCGAGTGTGCATACGTCGAGTCAAGTTGACCGTTGATAAAGCACTTACAAGAAACATATCACATGATAAAAGTTCCCAAAAGAGGCTGCGACGTCGTTGGATAGCTTTCGGAGACATGTTGAAGCGTATAGGGTCGCGATCTAAGTACCGGTAAGCGCCTAATCCACGTCAATTAAGCAGGACGTACGGAGGCCCATCTGTCAAAGTATGTTAGTATGGTCTAGCTATTGTACTGAGGGCTTACACTGTGTCCGAGTTTATTCGCAAATGCCGCAATCGACCAGGCACTGTCGAGTGTAGGATTTCTCCCACCGTTTGCATAGTAGATTGACAATAACAACATGGCTTGCAAAGTTTGAGTGCTCGGTAAATCATAAACGGGGTGAAATGACAGGGCCAGACGACCCAAATGGAAATAATTTTCAGCTTCGGTATTGTAAGGTGGAAGGGTGAGATCCGTGAGTGCACCGTGAGCAAAGACCAGATACAGCACAGCCAGGGCATGCGGGGAAATATCTTTGTGGACCTCAGAAAATTCCGTTCTTCTCTCCTGAGCTGCAGCATATATAGGGGCCAAAGTCTCGTCAATGAGTTCTTCACGAGAAATTGGACGGTAGACCCATGCGGAGTTTTCCAGATACGTCTCGCAGAGGGTGGTGGCACGCGGGTACTCCGGAAGAAGATTGAGCAAGGCATCCAGAAGTTCACCTAGCTTGTTGGCATCACTGACACCGGCATGATTGAAAGAGGCGTTTGAATGTAAGCGACTGATCTCAAACGAAACCTGCGGCAGATCATCTGCAGGAGTAAAGGAAGGCCCTTCGTCCGTACTGCTGAGTTCTGCACCGGCCTATTACGTAATTGATCAGGGAGTGCACGACATACACGGGTGGGTGAGAACGACAAACCAAAAAGAGCGCCTGCGAGTGAAGAACCGTCAGCACGGCTGATCAGAAGATTGGACATATGTCACTCACTTCTGCACCTGCGGAACGACCAAAGTAGTGGGAATCACCTTCTTCCGTAAGAGTGAGGGTCCCCACATCTATCGGGACGGATTGCTGATCTAGAGCACCTTCGCGAGGGGTAGTCTCAAGGCCATATTTGACGGCCAGCAGCTCCTCAGTTAGTAAAGGGTGGACATCCACCGAGACTCCTGCTTGAAATATGGCCAGCGCGTCTTCAAGGGCCCGTATTCGGTGGCCCATCTCTGCTATTTTGCGATGCAAATGTTCTGTGTCGGCAAGGACAAACCTGTGATGGATGTTTGGTGAACCTGTATGACGAAATCATTGATGAGGACACACCGAGTTCCCTGACCGGTCGACAAACTTCCTGCAATGATGCGTGCCGGTAAACGGACAGGTCAGCGGAAACGATAGGGATGACGAACCGTTGGGACATATTGTGGGGCAGCCCCTGCGAACACACGAGCCGCATGGCAACTTCTTATCGCATTTGAGCTTTAGCCTGTGTTAATGTGGCGATGAGCAGACAGGGCGGGCAAGATGAGATATGCTGGCCTTCTGCACTCTGCGCAGGATATCTCGCCGCGAGCGCGCTTGAGTTCGATCTCTTCCTCCGTAGATATTTTGCGAAAGTGTCTGCGTGACATGCCAGATGCGATGCTCTTTGAGGCGTCGGCTGGCATGATTTCCCCTTCTCACTCCTGCCTGCACCCTCCACGATCTTTTGTAGTCGGTACGGGCGCCACAGACACAGCCTACATCATTCCCCATCACCGTCGAACCACTGCCTCCACACAGCTTTCCCAGCTCCGACTCAACCCACAAAATCAATTCACGTGACCAAATCGCGCCGCGTTAAACCTACCTTCGAACGAAGACATCGACATGCACCTCGCAGCACTTCTCTCGCTCCTTACGGGTCTGCCGCCGCTGGTCGGTGGTGCAGCAACAAACACATCTAGATCGATAGTATCACATTCCTTGCCAGAATCTTATCAGTTTGATCCTCGGGATGGCTGGAGTTCCGTCATAGTGACGAATCTACGTTACAAGTACCGCCGCTCGCCCGCCCCGTCTCTTGGCGCGTTCTCGGAGGCTATCCCAGATAAAAATTCAAATTCCACCAGCCCACTCAAGCGGCGGTCGACTGCAAGCACCGAGACCTCGTCCATAAAGGCCGTCCTCAGATCTGTCGGCAAATCTCTAGCCGAACTCACCAAAAGCATCATCGCCATTGGCGAACCCGAGTCGGTTACCATTACTTGGTCTGACACGTTTGTCCACCAACATGATTTGCTTCTAACTTTCGGCCAATCAGGTATACTGGCCACGATCTTCTCAATCCTAGTTGCTGGACTAACCCAACATGGGCACCCACGGTACTGCACAGATCAACGTCGTCCAGTTTCTTTGCTCACCCCCATGCCTTCAAAAAGGACAACTCATACGTCGCCGCTCTTACCCTTGACGGGTGGCAGGAAAAGCCAAAGTGCTTCAAATTTATTGAGGGCAAGCGATCTTTCGGTACTCACTTTGTGCTCACTGTAATCTTGTCGATGTTTCAGTTTGCAACGATCGTACCAAATGCGTATTTGTCAGAGTGGTGGACTCTTGCGCCGGATGTAAAAAGGGATCCAGACATGTTGACCTCACTCGGGCGGCCTTCGAAGAATTGGCTTCGTTGGAGACAGGCACATTGACAGCCCAGATGCGCGAGGCATCAGAGCCCACGGACTGGTAAGCGCACAAGTTTCTCAGATCCAACGATGCCAAATCATCAAATTTCATAGGGATATAAACTTTTGGGGTCCTAAGTAAATTGACGACATTGTGTTTCTAGATTTGTAGCCCACTTACATGGCATAGTAATACCTCGCCGCGCCAGGAGAGTATCATGATTTGATGCTCATCCGTTTCCTTTTTTTACCCTCGGAAATAAGCTGGTGCGCAATCGATGTACTGAGGTCTTCTTTCTCGAAGAACAGCGTTGTTCTTTCTTCTTCGCTCTTACGTCGCATGTACTGCAAAGCGGCCAGGTTATAGCCAACGATATCTTTCTCGCGTCTAAGGGCGTTTCTTAAATGAATTCTCATCGGGATTAACGTTGTTCGCATGATCCGATTAGCCACGATCTGGTGATGATGGGACTTGAGGAGGAAAAATGTGATGTACGAAACAAGCGCAATATTTCGGCCCTGTTGTCAGAGTCGCACTAGGTTGAGAAAATACAGAAAAGTATCTGAGTGAGATGGAGGCGAACCTTCTTTGCCCACATGTCTAGGTATTGCATCAACGACAATACCTTACCGAATGGCAGTACCAGCAAAGCATCGTATAGGGCGGTGCGGGAAATCTTTTCCACAACCCTGAGGACGTAACCATCCGGTTCCAAATCTAGTGCCGCAAGGATGGGATTGCGGGGTGGCGGCTGCAAACCGGCAGCCTCTGTCGTCCCTACTCGTGCCTTCTGATCTTCGAAGTCTTGGAGGGCAGCCCGTTCGTTATCTGCGAGATCGAGAGCCTCCATTATACGCTCCCCCGCCATGAGAGTTTCCGTGGTCTGCTTGGTTACTGCAGCCACTTCGGCAGAACGTTCTCCTTCGATGTTGTCTCCTTGCCCGGTTGTGCTATCAGGTTGATTCAGGGCTTCCGCCAAATCATTGTCATAAAGGTGCTCAAGTTCTCGCTCTCGTTCTTCTTCTAGGAAGAGCTGTCACGGCATCAGCGGTCGCAACCAACGAAGAGATGGATCCCCATACTGGTTCGTCGAGCTTCTCCCAAACACGAATCGATTTATCATGGGACCCGGTCACGACAAAGTTGCCATGGTGGCTGACTGCAAGCGCCCATATTTCGTCATGGTGTCCCTCGAGTTTTTGAATGTTTTCAAACTTCAATGACGACTGAGTACATGGCAGGAAGAAAAGAAAGGGAATGAAGTACCTTGTCGCCATCCCAATATTTCAATACTTTATCTTTACTCGCTGTCCAAAAGTAGTGGGACTTCTTCTCAAATTGGACTTGCGTGATGCTATCCTCGTGGGCAAAGATCGATTTGTGACAGTCTCCAAAGTCGAGACCCCAAATCTTGACATTCTTGTCAGAGGAACATGTCACAATTAATTTCGAATCGTCCGAGATATCCATTGCAAGGACGGGCAACTGAACGAAGCATATATGTCATGTGGCTGACACTGAAACATAACCAAAATTGACCTTGTGTCCATATAGTGAAAGGAAGAACTTGAGGGTATCTTGATAAAATATTTTGACGGTAGAGTCAAGGAGGGATACGGCGAGAAATTTTCCATTCGGACAATATCTTAACGATAGCACATCGTCGGACATTTTGAGGGTGCGTGAATGTACTAGGACCTGTGATTTCTTAGCATGGTTTTACAAACATGAGATTCTATCTCAAGGCCATAAGACAAAAAAGCGCAATACCTTGTCTTCGGGTGTTGCGCCGGGCTCGAGATCCCAAAACTTGACTTCTTTGTCTGCGCCACCACTGGCAAGCGCTTTCCCATCTGGCCTGAGATGCAGTGACCATACCGTCGACGAATGGGCCTTGACTGTATCGATAAGAGCTGAAGCAGCCAAATCGTAGACCAAAATATCGCCCGACTTTGTACCAACGGCAAGCTTGTTGAATATGAGACAGGTGGAAAAAAACAAACGAGTCAGATAACACCAACATGTCTATCGCCCGGTAAGAAACTGCTGCAGACAGCGTAGCCACAATCCATAGTGCGGACGCATGTCGTTGTCTTCATGTTCCACAGTTTAAGTGTTCCTGCAGGACATGAGCTATGCTATGTTGTTTGATTTCCAATTGGCCTACCGTTGGATGCAGAGGCCAGAAGCTGGTCGTCTGAACTTAAACAGAGCGTCCGTACGTCCGTACGATGACCTGGTAAATCGAGCGAATAACTTCGACTAGCTTCGGGGATTTGTTCTTTTGATTTTGGGGGTGCTGGGATATCGTAAACCTCTAGCGCATTCGAAGCAAGGGCCAAGAGGATCTGCGTGACGTATGAGCAAACTCATTATGGTGGTGTAGATCACGGACTTGGACGCTGGTTTTATTTCCATGAACATCTTTGGTCGCAAAGTCGAACGATCTCACTTTCCCGCTTGCTCGGATAACTAAATAGGGCGTAAATAAGCTGACGAGCTTAACTTCGTCTTCGTCTGCTCCTTCTTCGTCCAAGTTTCCAACAGGTTCTTTTTCATTTGACTTGGATTTTTCTTGCTTTTCTTTTGCGCGTTTTCGCCGTCGAGCCTGTTTCTTCCGCACTTCATCCTCCGTCCGTATACGAAAAATCTCGACAGATCGATCGTGCGACTGGACAGCAAGATAGGGTTGTGAGTCATGGAACAAGACTTGTGAAACACGATGGCGCGAAGAAAGTGGGAGTGCAGCAACTCCTTGGATCATTTTGCTAACCTATAGTGGCGGAAGTAAGTACGTTGAACCACAAACATATTGGATTGGTGCGCACTTCTCCAGATTCCGTGGTCTTTAAGCCTGCCGCGATGGCGTCATAATCTATCCTCCATGCCTTCAAGTCGCCCTCTCCGCTTCCCGTGAAGATGAGGTTATGCTGAGGACTAAAATCCATTGACCACACTTCTGAACGATGTGCGACGATAGTCTGTACACAGTGTTGAGTGGAAAGATCCCACAGTTTCAGCAGCGTGTCTTTCGAGGTAGAAACAAGGAAACCATTCGACTCGATGGAACTTGAGGGTAGCTCCGTGGGTTGCAAGAAACGGATGTTGGTAATCTGGTCACGGTGTCCCCGCAGGCTAAGAAGCAACGCGTCATGGACAAGGAGGAAGAGAAGGTTGCTAAAGAATTACCGATAGAGGCCGACATCCGCGACGAGATCCCATATGATCAGGTCTGTATCTTGGGAGCCAGAAGCAAGTTTTGCACCTTGACTATCAAATGCGAGCGCGGTTACGGCTTTTTTATGACCGTTAAAAGTTGCACGAACAGAGCCCAGAGTGCTGTCCCATAGCCGAATTGAACCATCCGCATATCCAACAGCAAACATATTTTGTTGAGGGGAACGTTGGATGCAAGTGACTTCTGCTCTGTGGCCGGTGTCATGCCACATTGCAAGCTGTATGAGCTGTCAGGAACTGTGCAAAAGGGACGAGTTTGGAGTACCATGTGTCCTTTCTTCATGTCCCAGACGAGGACGTCTTCGAGGGCCGGGACATATGCGAGCTTGCCATCATACAGGGAATTCGAGGAAATACTGCAAATCAATCCAAACGCCTGCACGGAACGTTAGACTTGGATGTCCGAAAGACTCTATTAGTGGTTGATTACCTGCGTTGGGCCGTGTCTGAGGTAGCTTTGTACCATGATGATGGTAATTTTAACGGCCTTAGTAATTGAACCAGCTCCGGACTCTCAGGTTGACCATGATGTTATACCCAACCGCACCAGAAGCTGTCAAACGTTTTTTGACTTTTATTAACGCATCTCCAACACCTTTTCATGCTATCCAGAATGCTGCCGCACGCCTAGAAGCTGCCGGATTCCAGAAAGTTCGTCTCATTTTGCGCAGATGCTGATCAGCTAACTGATCAGTACCCTCAGGTCAGGGAGGTCGACGATTGGGAAAAGCACATCAAACCCCAGGGGAAGTACTACTTCACGCGGTAACGATCCAACGCTTTGTTCGGTCTTGTTGCGTCGCTCACCTCGTGCAAACCAAGAAACCAATCCTCCCTGCTTGCATTCACCATCCCTTCTGACTGGAGGCCGGGAGCGGGCGTGTCCATCGTAGCTACTCACGTGGACAGTCCCAATCTGCGCGTGAGTTGCGACAAAGTACTTCAATCACTGTTTCGCAACACCTTTTGCGTCAGGTTCGTCCGGTATCCAAGAAAAGTGGTGTTGGATACCTCCAAGTTGGCGTAGAAACTTATGGCGGAGGCATCTGGCACTC